>RJWM01007936.1:0-75526 GCA_004363535.1 Dasyprocta punctata | reverse complement strand
CTTCGCAGGTCATTGGTATTGACTCCTGCTTTTTCATTTATGCCTATTAATCTTATGTTATTTCTCTTGGCATCATCTTGCAGCTGTTGAATTGTTGTTTCTTGGTTCCTTACTATTTTTAGGAGATCTTTTCTTTCATGGCCATGATCTCCCATGCTGTCTTCAAGATCTGAGATTCTGTCTTCAGCTTCATTTAAGCAGTTTTTCAAACTTTCCATGAAATTTTTCATTTCTTGCATTTCCCTCTGCATCTGTTTCATGCATTCTGTTTGTGTCTTATATTGTTCATTCAAGGTTTTGATCATTTTAAGTTCTTCTATGTTTTTATCTTGCTCTTCTTTAGATACACACATTTCTTTAATAATGATTCTCATTTCATTTTTGAGCTGAGAGAATATTTCTGATTTGAATTTCTCTATAGCTTCATCAAGCTGTTTCTTTATTGCATTTTCTATCATTTCAGAAGTCCATTTGTGTGACTCCCACTGTCTTCCATTTCAGTATCTCTTGGGTTTGTTCTTTGTGGGCTGGGGGACTGAGACTGCCTCTTGGTCTTTCGTTTTGTCATTTTCTTCTGGAATCTATGTAGCTCTGTGTCCTGCGAGGCTGGCTGACCTTCCCCTGATGTTCCCGCTGATTCTTGTGGCATGCAGGATCGCGGGACCCGGTAGGCTGGGTCCTGTGCACAGCAAGGAAGGGCGGCCTCCCGGGGCGTGCAGGTGGAGCCTCCTCCTTAACTGGGTGGGGGCCAAGGCCTCCCGTTCCCAGGGAGCTAGGCTGGGCACCAGGAGTGACGCGGACCCGACCCTGGTTCTGTCTGCAAGTTCAGCCCAACAGCTATGCCTGCGGGGCAAGCCTGGGCAGGTCCCAGGCCTACAGTGCTGGGAGCAACCCTGCTGGGCGGTGGGGTCTGCACAGGAGCTGTGGGATGGCACAGGCTCGAGCCGCTCCGCTGAAGAATGGAGCTGCCGTGTGCTCTGCACTCTGGTGGGGGGCGGGGCACAAGCTCTCCAGGTCCCTGCAGCTATGTTGCTCAGTTCCCGGTAAGCAGCTCTGGGGTCCTGGGCTGATTTGGGCTGGGCTGCGTACCTCTGTGTCCCGCGCGGCTGGCCGGCGTTCCCCTGAAGTTCGCGCTGATTCTTGCGGTGTGCAGGATCGCGGGACCCGGTAGGCAGGGTCCCGTGCGCAGCAAGGAAGGGTGGCTTCCTGGAGCGTGTGGGTGGAGCCTCCTCCTTAACTGGGTGGGGGCCAAGGCCTCCGGGTCCCAGGGCGCTAGGCTGGGCACCGCGAGTGATGCGGCGCTGTGTGGGGTTTTATCTGCCTGTCGCATTTAAATATTGAATACCTCCCTAGTTTTGGAAAGTTTTCTGCTGTGATTTTAAATTTCCCTTTATTCTTATAATTCTGATGTCATTTTTTTGTTTTTCTTTTTTTAATCATCTAGTAGCTGTTGGATCCAGCTTGCATGGTGTCTTGTCATTTTTAGGTTTTCATTGAGTTTATGATCTACTACACCTACTTTATCTTTAGTTCCTGATACTGTCCTCCTGTTGGTCTAATCTGCTATGCATCATTTCTGTTGATTTTTTAATGTCTTTTTTCCCCCATCTTTTTAAGATAGGGTCTCGCTGTGTACCTCAGGTTGGCCTTGAACTCACTTCGTAGAACATGCTGGCCTCGAACTTGTAGTGATCCTCCTGCCTCAGCCTCCTGAGTGCTGGAATTACAGGCATGTGGCACCACACCTGGCTTCATATTTTGTATTTCTGCTTGCATTCTTTTTATAATTTCTAATTATTTACTACATTGGTTATTCATATCTTGTATTGTCTTGTTCAACTTGATGGGTTTATTATTTGTTTCTTAAATTCATTAAATATTTTTAGCAAAATCCTTTTATATGTTTCATAAAATCTTCTTTAAGCTCACTTGATGTCTTGTGAAATTGCTTACATATTTCTTCTTTGAGCTCTTCAAACAGTTTGACCATTTTGTTGTTTAGTCATTTGCATGTAATTTCTCTACTTTAGTGTCCATGAGATCAGCTTTTGGTTAGTTAAGGGTTTTTGAAAGCATCTCATTGCCTTGTTTTCTCATATGTTTATTGTTTTCTCTTGCATCTTGAAATCAAATAGGGTAGAAATGCTCTGTCAGTACTGTGGAGATCTCTTAGTTAGATATCTGACTAAGTTAGCTAGAAATCTAACTAAGGTTTCTCTCCCTGTGACATGTCCTCATGTTTGGTTATGTTTAGGTGTTTATCCTTCTCTTCAGTTTAACCTAGGTTGAACCTAACCAGGGTCTTCTTAGTGCCAGCCTTCTTTTGGGGCTTTTCCCTAGCACAATGAAGAAAAAAAAGGAACTACAGTAATGTTGATGATATAAAGACAGTCCAGATGTTGGTATACAATAAAAACCAAATAGCAGCAGCAACTCTGTCACCAATAGCAATAGCAAAGAAATCAGCAATAATGGGAGAATTAAAGACAAAACTGCATATTTATGTATCATAAGAATGAAAAAACTGCAACTATACAACCTTTAACAATAGAAAAGAGATCTACAATAAATAAAGGTACAAGAACAAACCAAATGTTGACATAAAGTATCTACAAAATGCAACAACTATACTGTCATTAATAACCGAAAAGTCTTACAATCACATAGAGTCAACTAAATATCTAAAAATTTATAAAACTTACTAGTAATAATAAAAATGGAGGAGGTAGGGGAAGGGAAAAATGAAGGAAGTAGAAATTGAAAAGGAAAGGTAGATGAGAAAGAGGAGGAATTAAAGAATAAAAGAAAGTTAATAGAATTAGATTAAAAATAATAGAAAAAAAACAAACTAAAAAAGAGAAACAAGAAACAAGAAATAAAAAATAAAAGTGCAAAAGAAGGGTTAAAGAAGTCCCAATCCTCCAAAACAAGTCAAAAGAGAGATGAGTCCAAAATTTTTCTCTGTATGTTTGAGTGTTCTCTTTCCAGGTCCTGCATTTTTGGTATCTACTGGTTACTAGGGGAGGGTTAGAGAGTCAATACTAAGTCTTGTCTTTTTGTACTCACTTTGCAAAATGTATATGGTGAATCCTGCCCCTCTTTTCCTTTTAGGTGGAGTCAGTCAATGGTGTGGTGTCTGCCTAAGTACTGTGGTCACTCTTGTGGCTCTTGATGTTTGTGCTCCTCTGTGTGCTCAGGGTCACTGCTAGTTCCACCTACCTTTGCAGTCACTGTGTTGGTGAGGTGCCTCCTTTGCTCCAGCATCCCTTCTGTCTGTGCACCCCATGCTGTAGCAACCATCCAAGCTGAGGTGTATCCCTGATCACACTTGCAGATGGGGAAAGTAAGCAGATCACTGAGCTCTGTGTTGGAAATAGGCCCTGAGCAATTGTTGGATTTAATGCCAGCACTTTTAGAGCCAGACCTCTCAGAAAACCACATGTGACTAGCCTGGGTTCTTACTACAGAGGGTAGGACCAGCATACTGTTCATGACCTGAACTTTCCATTGCTTAAACTTCTCAGGTTGTCTCTGACTACCCTGTCCCCTCTCCTTGGCTGACTGTTGTGGCTGTCTCCCACCTAGTCACCATGGTAGGGTTACCCCAGACACTCTGACATGTAGTCATTCTGCAGTCATCTGGAATAGCTCAGTCATAAACAGCTCCCTCATGAAATGGCTCTACATTAATCCCAAATGTGGCAGATGCTGCAATAGATTCCTTCTCCAACTCTAGCCTACCATGTAGGAGTTGCTCTCAGTGTAAAATCCAGCACTGCATTTATGGTTTACAGTAACTGTGGGCTTTTTTTAGAGCTAGTGATGCTGGTCTGGTCCACTGTTTACTCCTGGAGCTGCTGACCCTCTGTGGACTTTCCTACTTTATATGGAGATTGGTTTTTCTCCCTGGGCACCAAAATTAAAGTCTTGGGTACTTTTCTCTCATTGCTAAGACCACATACCTGATGCCCAAAATGAAGGAAGGAAGGAATTAAACAATATTTAGCTCACAGTTTGTGGAGATTTCATTCCATAATCAGCTGGCTCCAAGGCAGGGTGGTGCGACAGAGGGTAGCATTCATGGCAGTGGAAGACGGGCAAAGCAACAGGAACAAAGAGGGAGGAGCACAGAGAGAAGAGTTTCTGTTCCTTATATTGCATGTAGGCCACACCTACCCTAGGGTGGGTGTACTACTCACACCCATAATCCCAGCATTGGACCATGAATCTATAACAAATTCTAGAAGCCTACCTCCATGTGTGCATGAGGCTTTGGGGGGACATCAAGACACAAACCATAACAGTTAACATTTTAGACTGCTTCATTTTTTACTCTGTGTTGTGTTTAGTTTCTCTGTGTTTTCTAGTTTTTTTTTCTTGTTAGCTCTTTTTTCATTTCTCTTGATTGCTGAAGAGACTATCATATATTACTGGCCTTTATTCTGCCATCTTCATTCCATTGGTTCATTCTTCGATGTTCTAGATGACTGGACTCAATATTGAAGCATATTGATGAATGGATGGCATATTTTCTAGGTTTTTTCTTCCAGTGCCAAGGATCAAACCCAGGGTCTTACTCATGCCAGGCAAGTATTGTACCATTTTTTAAACTAAGTTCATGCTGGGGTTATAGCTCAGTGGCACAGCACCTGCCTGACAGGCACAAGGTCCTCAGTTTGATTCCTGGTAGCAAAAATCAAAACGAACAAAACAAAAAACAAAACAAAACAAAAAAACCCTTAAATTTTTAAAAACTACTAGTTGCTAGGTTTGATTAAATATTAAAGAAAATAACGTACCTGGCAAATATTTGAATTATCTATATTCTATGTTATTGGTTAAAATCAAGTAGTATTTTGGAAAAAGGGTGGGAAGTAGTGCAGTCTCGATTACCCAGTTTTAATTCTAAGTTTTGCATTCTATTCCCTAAATAACACTGCATTTGAGTCACTAAGAAGAATCTGTCCTCCCTACAGGAAGTTGCTTTAGATCTTTCCCTTCATTCCTAGTCTCCATGCTTTTCCATCTGAAGTCAAAAGGATGCAATTTTCCTTAGGAAGAGTGTGAATTTGTAAGTATCCCAGCCAAAACTTAGAATTTAGGAAACATATGTTCTAGTTGCTACTGCTGACCTTGGAAATCTGAATTCTGTGAGTCTCTGACTTACTGTGTGATAAGTAATCAGTGATAGAGTGAATGGGCTTGTTTTCTTGGTTAGAGATAACAGATGCAACATTAGGCTTAATGCCTAGCAGAGTAGGGTCTCCCTTCATGGTTGCTTTCATTATTATATACCATTACTGACAAATAAGTAAATAATGTATCAATACAAAATGAGTAGAAGTAGCTAGTCTGTGCTGAGCTGGGGTCTTCACTGTTCCCACTGCAGAGCTATTAAAATGATACGGTGTGGCCGGGTAAAATTTTAATGGCCGAGTTAACAGGAACAATGAGAGCTTTTGAGCATACCTAAGAAATGTCTCAAAAAGAAGTCTGTTTATGAGACAGAGCGAGGGGAGGGAGGCGAGGGGGAGAGAGAGAGAGAGAGAGAGAATGAGCTGCAAAGCCTTGGGACGGTTGCTTAAGGCATGTTTTTAAAACCAAGAGATGCAACCCTTTATTGGGGTGTGAAATTGACTTAATGAATTTGGACTAACACACTTCAAATAACGATAGAATAGAAAAGGGTAGAATGTATCTAATTCAATAAGAATGTTGCTTAATATTCTTTTTTCAGTTGTGTTTGTATGTGTTCATGTCTGTACACACACACTTTGAGTCATAAAATAAAAATTTATTTCTCACTATAAACCTTAATTTTTAAAAAGTTTGAAAAACACTGAGTTGCTAAATAGTTTCTAGGGGAAAGAAGGCCTTACCTTAGTAGCAACTTCAAAATTATATAGTCTTTCTATTTTTTTTTAAGTTCATAGGATTCACTTTGCTAGGGCTCTGAAAATTCAGTCAAACGGTAAGTAGTTTACTATATTGTGACTCTCTATTAATTTTATTTTTAATTGGCAAGTAAAAATTGTATATATTTATGGTATATAATATGATATTTTGATATAATTATACATTGCAGCATGTCTAAAAAGGCTATTTAACCTATGCATAACTTCATATACTTATTATTATTTTTATGATGAGAACACTTGAAATCTAGCGATTTTCTAATCCCATAATGATATTCAAAAGTAGATTACTATTAAGCATAGTCACCATGATGTACAATAGATCTCTTGAACTTATCCTGTTGTCTAATTGAAGTTTTGTGTCTTTTGATAATATTTCTTCAGTTCCCCCACCTTTCAGTCTCTGGTAACCATTGTTTTTCTGTTTCTATGTGTTCAAATTTTATATTCTGTATTTAAGTGAGATCTTATAGTATTTGACTCTCCATGCCTGACTTATTTTACTTAACGTAATGTCCTCCAGATTCACCTGTTTTTTTTCCTCAAAGTACAGGATTTCCTTCTTTCTTAAGGATGCATAACATTCCATTTTGTATAGGTAACACTTTTTAAAAATTAATTTGTCTGTTGATGGGACTTAAATTGCTTGTCATGAATAATAGTGCACTGAACATGAGAGTGCAGATATTGTTCAACATACTGATTTTACTTCCTTTGGATATATACGCAGCGCTAGGCAATGAAGGGTCAAATCTGAGCAAAAACCTCCATAGATTTTGTCCTTACAGAGCTTACAATGTAACAGGCAGATATTTGTGCTGATTAAATCTGGACACAAATAGGTATAAAGCTGCAGTTGGGATAATGACTGTCAGGAACACATGCTTATGTCCAAAAATTACATAACAGGGATGTGACCTAGTCAGGGGCTCAGGGGACGATTCCCTGATATCACGAGGATTAAGATCTAAATAAATATAGATGTCAACCAAGTGGGAAGGGGAAGGAGTGGCGTATAGGGAGAGGGGTAGCAAGTAAAGGAGTCCTTATAGAGGGAGAGACCTGAAGCTTAGAAGAAGATATGGAAAGCCAGCATAGCTGTGGTGCTGTAGGGAAGGTTCAGGGTGGTGAGTGCTGCTGTTGGATGGACTTTGAAGTCATTTTAGGCCCTGGAAAGACTTCGGGCATCCCTGGCACCATAATCAGCTGTTGAAGGCTATTAAGACAGGGAGGGGTTATGATCTAACTTGAGCTTTAAAAAGACCTGTTTGGCTTCTGTGTGGAAAATTCATTGAGAGAATCTCACAGAGTAAACCAGCTAGTTAGTTATTCCAGTGGTCTAAGGCAGGGCTTCCCAAACCCTGCACAGCAGAAGGTGAGCAGGGATGAGCCAGCTAAGCTCCATCTGTATTTCCCGGGTCTCTGCATGGCTGGCATTACTGCCAGAGATCTGCTTCCTGTCTGAGCTCTGCCTCCTGTCAGAGCCCCAGTGACACTGCATTCTCATAGGAGCACAGGTCCTGCTGTGCAGTGCGCGTGTGGGGGAGTTAGCCTGCTCACTTCTTATGAGAATCTAATGTAATATGTGATAGAAATATAGTGCTCAATAAATGTAATGCATGCAAATCATCCCCCAACTATCTCTCCAAAATTGTTTCCAAGAAACTGATCCCTGATAGCAGAAAACTGGGGACCACTGCTCTAAGGTAAAGACAATGGAAGATTGGAGTTGAAAGAGTTTGGGATGTAAGTATGATTTGGTAGTGAATTAGGTATGGCAGTAATGGGAAGGATGTTGAATGAGGGCTTCCAGATTGCTGGCTTATATAACTGTTTGAACGGTGGTCCCATTCTCTAAGATAGGAGACACTAGCAAAGCACCTGATTTGGAGGACTAAAAGGTCACAAATGTATTATCATGAGGGATATTTTAGATAGCTAAGAAGAGAGGTCAAGTAGGAAATCAACATCTAGAGTTTACAGAAGAGACTTGCTTTGAATATATGCATTCTCAGAAATTACTGAATCTGTGGATGTATGAGTAGGTGAGGACATAAGAGTAAAGAAAGGAGAGGGTCTAGGAAGGATCTAATGAAGGAATTCTAATATGTACTTACTAGATAAAGAATATTGAGCCACAAAGCAATATTGGTAGAGGAGTGTCCAGTGAAAACAGCTGAATGTTTCCGTATGGGTGCTTTGGTGGAGTGGCATGGATGAAAGCCAGCTAGGAGTCAGTTGGATGAATAGGAGCTATGGCGTAGCCGATGTAAATAGGCAAATTCTATGGAAAGTTGGTTCTGTGCAGGGTTGGAGGCAGGTATGCTAGCAGCCACAGAGGGTATGTGAATATGCGAAAGAGAAGATAAAAATGGAATGGTTCTTAAGTGTTTACTAGGCAAAGGGATGGAAGGAAGGTTTTTTTGAGTGAATAGTGAGTATCCTGAGTGAATACATTTTGGGGTTATGACAAAGAAACTGACCTAACAGTGATGAGAAATATATTTGTGTTAGTAGGAAAGGTGGAGTTGGGTTTTAGAGGGTGTTAAGTCTGGGAAATGACTTGAAGCTTGACTGAGCTTTTGGGTTTCTTGATCTGTATGAGGAGAGACAGCATGGATGGAGGGTTTCAATGGGACAATTTAACAGTCATTTTAATATGAGACTGAAAATCAGGGTGAATTAAACAAGAACACCATGTAACTATATGTTTTGCCTCATGCTCTAGTCATAAGTGAAGAGCTTTTGGATTATAGAGGGTAAATTGGACTGGGTTAAGAAAGATAACGATTTTTGATCATCGTATTTGTAATTGATGCTGTTTATAAGCAAACATATATTCATGGAAGAATTTTAGCTTTCTTTAGTGCTTTTGCAGAAATCAGCTTATTTTGACCTTTGTGCTTACTATCTTTGAGGCAGTACTAACATTCTCCTAGCTAATGGTCCACTCAAGTGCCATTGCTTTCCTAAAACTTCTGATTATTCATTATCTTCTTTTTAATTAAAATGCATAGTGCATTGAGTTTTGACAAAATATACATCCCTACACAACTTTATATTATGATAGAAAACAATTACATTCTGTAGAATTTTCTTTTTTGCCTCTTTTCTTCCAGTCTCCCTTACTGTTCCTTTCAGGGTAAATGGAGTATTAATCACTGTAAGCATTTATCACAACTGTAAGAAAGAATCATAAAAAAGTAATGTTCTGATACATATCACCATATTGGCTTTACCTATACTTAAGTTTTATATGAATGAAATCACATAGGATATAGACTTGAGTGTTTGACTTCTTCTCATCACCATGAAGTTTTAGTGATTCATGCTTTTGCATGTATCAGAAATTTGTTCCATTGTGGAACTAGTAATATATCTTGTTTCAATAGAGTTAAACTTTTCACCTTTTCTTGTTGGTGGACATTTGCATTATTTCTGATACTTGACTACTATGAATAAATCTGATGCAAATTATTTTCTACGAGTTTTTTTTTTTGTTAACATATGTTTTCATTTCACTTGAGTGAGTATCTGGAAGTGAAATTTCTGGGTCATAGATGAATATTTATCTTTACAAGAAGCTGTTTTCCAAAATGCTCAGACCATTTTATGTTCACATTACCATTTTATAAAGAAGTCAGGTTGTTACAGGTTCTTATCAACATTTTGTACTGTTGGTCTTTGTAACTGCTCTGGTGTTCAGCAGTGGTCCATCCTTGTTTCAGTTTGTACTTCCCCAATACATGATGATTGTGAACATTTTATTTTTTGGTTATTTATTGGATATCACTTTTTTTGTGGTACTGGGGATCGAACCCAGGATCTTTGCACCGAGCTACATCCCCTACCTCTTTTTTCTTTTGTGACAGGGGGTAGCTAAGTCTCCCAGGCTGCCAAAGCCTCCCAGAGTGCTGGTATTACAGGTGTGCACCACCATGCCAGCATGTATCTTATTCAGTGAACTGTCTGTCAAAATCATTTGCCCATTTTGTTAATTGGGTTGTTTGATCTTTTGTAGGAACTTTTTATTATTCTAGATTGGAATTCTTTCTCAGATATCTGTATTATGGATATTTTCTTCCAGGTGGTAGGTTTTTATTCTAATTCCTGACAGTGTCTGTAAAAGAGTAGTTCATTTTAATTTTCATGTTGCTTGCTCTATTGACAGTTTTTTAAAATGGTGTTTGCTGTATGATTCTTATATAAGAAAGTATTGTCTTTCTCAAGATTGGTGGGGTTTCTTGCTCTCCCCAGTGAGTTGTCCAAACTGGGATTCCCAGAGGGGAAGGGTGGTTAGATGAGTGCCTCACCTGATTCATCTCTATTTTTTAAAAGGATTTATCCTTTCTGTTTCTGCCTAGTGCCTTCAAAAGACTTTTCTCACATGTTGTTTGGTGCTTCTTGATTTACAGTCTATGCTGCTAAATTGTATTTGGTTTTTAGATATCTGTTTTATCTAAATGTAAATTAGGAGATCATATAACCATGCATATGACTTAAAGAATTTTACCTATTCTGTCATTCAGCAGGTTAAGTGTTTCTGGTTTAACATTTAGTTCTTTGATCCATTTTTATTTTAGCTTAGTACATGGTGAGAGATATGGGTCTAAATTTGATCTTCTACATATGCAAAGTTGGTTTTTCCAACACCACTTATTAAAGAGGTTATCTTGCTGGGGATATAGCTCAGTGGCACAGTGCCTGCCTGGCAGGTGCAAAGTTGTGAATTTGACCCCTGGTACCAAAAAACAAAACAAAAAAAGCAAACAAAAAAAGAGGCTATCTTTTCTCCAGTGTGTGTTTTTGGCCCTTTTGTCAAAGATCGTATAGTTGAATGAATTTGAGTTGTTTCTGTGCATTTTATTCTGTTTCATTGATCCTCATGTCTGTTATTTTGCCAGTACCATGCTGTTTTTCTTTTTTTTGTTTTGTTTTAACCACAGTAGCTTTGTAATATAACTTCAAGTCCAGCACTGTGATCCCTCCTGCTTTACTAATTTTTCTCAGGATTGCTTTTGCTATTTTGTTTCTCTTCTGGTTCTGTGTATATTTTAGGATTGTTTTCTCCAGTTCTGTGAACAAGCCTGTTAGACTTTTGATTGGGATTGTATTAAATTTGTCTATCAATTTTGGAAGTGTGACCAATTTGTTAATATTGCTTCTACCTATCCAGTAATAAGGATATCTTTCCATGTTGAATTTCCTTTTTCAGAATGTTGTAGTTTTGTTATAGATATCTTTTACTTCCTTGTTAGCTTTATTCCTAAGTATTTAGTTTTTCTTAGTACTACCATAAATAGTATTTTTTCCATAATTTCTTTATCACTGGGTTCATGGTTAATGTACAGGAAAGCTATTGATTTTTGTATGTTGGTTTTGCATCCTGCTACATTGCTGAATTCAGTTATTAATTCTAGGAGTCTCTGGTGGCTTTTTTGGGATATTCTAAGTAGAGAATCTTGATATCTGTAGATAATGATAATTTGACTCATTCCTTCCCTATGCCTACCGCTTTTATTTCTTTTTCTTTCCTGTTTGCTCATGCTAATGTTTTAAGCACTTTATTGAATGGGAGTGATGATAGAGTACCTTCTTGTTTTGTTCCTGATTTTAAAGGGTAAGGTTTCAATTTTCCCCCATTTAATGTGAGGTTGGCAGTAGGTTTATCATAAATGACTTTTATCAGATTGAGATAAGGTCCTTCTATACCTATTTTCTATGGTGTTTTTATGATTAAAGGCTGTTGAATTTTGTCAAAAGATTTTGCTACGTCTATAGAGGTGATCATGTGATTTTTGTCCTTGCTTCTATTTCTATGATATATTACATTTATGTATTCATGTATGTTGAACCATCCATGCATTCCTGGAATAAAGACTACTTGGTCTTGATGTGTGATCTTTTTGATGATTTGTCACATTCTGCTTCCTGGTATCTTGTTGAGGGTTTTTTTCATCTATGTTCATTGAAGAAATTGGTCTATAGTTGTCTTATTTGGTTGGATCATTGTCTGGTTTTAGAATCAGGACACTGATAGTTTCCAGGAACTACTTTGGGAATACTTCTTCTCCTTTAGTTTCATTGAAAAGCTTGAGGAGTATTGGTATTAGTACTTCCCTGAAGTTTTCATACAATTCAGCAGTGAATGCATCCAGGCCTGGGTTTTTCTTAGTTGGTAGGTTGTTACTCCTTTGATTTCATTGCCTGTTATTGGATTATTCAGGGATTTTAAATCTTCATTCATTTTTGATGATTTGTATGTATCTAGGAATCTTTCCTTCTCACTTCTTCAATTTATTGGCATGCAGGTTTGCAAAGTAGTTGTTGGTAATTTTTTTTTGTCAGTGTCCATTATGATTTCATCATTTTCATTTCCAATCACATTGATTTGGGTCTTTTCTCATCTTTTTTTTTTTTTGTTAGATTGGCTAAGGGTTTGTCTATTTTGTTTATTCTTTCAAAGAATTAACTCATAGATTAATTAATTCTTTGCATTTTTTTGGTTTCAATTTCATTGATTTCTGTTCTTTGTAATCTCCTTCCATGTACTAGTTTTGGATTTGGATTGTTCTTGTTTTTGTAGGACTTCGATATGCATCATTATGTTATTTATTTGAGCTCATTATGTTTTAGCATAGTGGAAATTTACTGTTATGAGCTTTTCTCTTAGGACTGCTTTTATTGTGTCTCATAAGTTGTGGTATGTTGTAGTAACTACTTATTAGTAGTTTTAGAAACTGCCTTATTTCTTCCTAGATTTCTTCTGTAACCTGTTGTTTACTTCAGAGTGTACTCTTTAGTTTCCTAATTTCTGTGGTTTTGTTGTTGTTGTTGTTGATTTCTAATTTCATTGGTCTATGGTCTGATAATATGCTTGGTATAATTTCAATTCCTTTATATTTACTTATGGGTGATTTATTGACTAGTATATGGTTTATTTTAGAGAAAGCTACATGTGCTGCTAAAAAGAATATATATATTTTTTGTTTTTGGGTGGACAACTATAGATGTCTATTAAGTTCATTTGTTTGAATATTTTGCTCAGAACTGATATTTCCAGGGCCGGGGATTTAGAGCTTGACTGGCAAGTGCAAGGTTGTGAATTTGATCCCTGGTCCCAAAAAAACAAAAAACCAAAAAACCCAAACCAAACCAAACCAAACCAAACCAAACCAAAACAAAAACCAAAAGAAAAAACTCTAAAAAATCCAAACTGATATTTCTTTGTTGACATTTTCATCTAGTTGATCTATCTGCAATTTTGGGTACTTTGGTTCATGAACTTAATTCCTTCCATGATTCTGAAAAAAAGGGTCCTGTTCATGTTCATGCAGGAAATATGGCCATGCTTAACCCCTTTTAGGATTTGAGGGTTTGTTACTTGATGCTTGAGGGTATATCACCTAATGCAGAGTTCACAAACAAAAGCAACATTTTGTGAGACACTTCTGTTTGTGAATCAAAAGTGTTTGTGAACTGAGGTACCACCATACTGATTCCTCCACTGCTGTTGTGTTTACATTTATTTGATCTTTTATGTCAAGTAGTATTTCTTTTATGAAGTTGAGTGCACTGTTGTTCGGTGCATATATGTTAATAGTTGCTATGTCTTCTTTGGGATTGGTCCCTTAACCAATAAATAGTAACCTTTGCCTTTTTTGATCAGTTTTTGCTTGAAGTTCAGTTTCTTTCAATGTAAGATAGCTACAGATGCTTTTTTTTGCGGGGGGGGGGGATTCCTATTGCATAAAATATTGTTTTCCATCCTTTAATTTTTAGTCTATGAGTTTCTTTTTGGGCTAAATTGGATTTTGTTTCTCAGTCCATTCTGCCTATCTCCGTCCTTTTGGTTGGGGAATTGAAACCATTTATATTGAGAATGATTGCTGAGAGATCCTGACTTATTCCTGTCCTTGTCTTATATTACTGTTGATAATACCCTCTTTCCCTTCTACTTAACTGCTCACCCTACCTGATGTGTTAATTCTGTTAGACCTTTGGTCATTATTAGTTTGTCTCTTCCTTTTTTCCTTGAGAATTTTTTTGAGTGTTGCTTTGGTGGTCATGAGTTTCTTTAGGTGCTCTTTATCATGAAAGTATCTTATTTTCTATCATTTTTGAAGATTTTTTGCAGAATATTCAGCCTGGGATGGAAATTGTTTTCTTTTAGTGCTTGAGATACTTCACTCCAAGCTCTCGTGGCCTTTAAGGTTTGTGGTGAGAAGTGTGTTGTAATTCCAAGGAGTTTTTCTTTGTAAGTGATATGTTGCTTTTAAGCTTGTGTTTCTGTGCTGGACTTTTGGAATTTTGACTTTGATGTACTGTGGAAAGGTTTTCTTTTGATTGTGACTATTTGAAGTTCTGTAGGCCTCATTTATCTATATGTTAAATTGTTTTATTTTATTGGGAAAGCTTTCAGCTATTATTTCAATAAACAGATTTATGCCATTTGCACTATCTTCTGATTTTTTTGCTAACTCCAGTTTATCTTAATATCTTTTTTGCAACATCTTGGACCTATTGGATCCATTTGCATGTTCTCTTATTTTTAAAATATCTCTCACTAACTGGTTACTGACAACTGCTTTGTCCTCTAAATCTAAGAGTCTGTCCTTACATTAGTCACTTTTGCTGCCCATACTTTTCAACAGAAGTTTTAATCATTTCAATTTCTATTTGGGGCTGTCTTGTGACCTCTAATTGTTTTTTATGTGTACCGTGCATGTTCTATATCATTTTGTTTAGCTTTTCTATCTTTTCATTAGTGTATTTTTATACTAGCAGATTATTTTGTATAATTGATCCAATATCTTATTTATAACTTCTGTGATCTTACCAATTGCTTTTTTGAATTGTTTTATTTTATACTCTCATACTATTTTGGATAACTTGGATGTGAGGCTTTTGGCCTCCCTTTTGATGCTCCATGCATCAGCTTTGTGGGAGTTGGGAGTTTTCTGAGGCATTTTGTTGGCTTAGTTTCTCATATTTCTATTTTTGTTTGTTTGTTTTGTTTTGAAGCTTGTGGGTTTACTGTAGTGGTAAACTTTTTTTCCCCCTAGTATGGAGCTCTTTTTAATTTCTCCTTTTCAGTAGTGTTTTCTGGGCATGGTTAACTACTGACTTTTGTCTCTGTCACAGGATCCAACCAGCTCAGTTTGCTTAATATAGGAGATTGCAGTGCATTTGACCCAATACCCAGTTCTCCCAGAATGGGTCACAATATTGCTAATAACCCCTAGGCTATCTAGAGATCAGCACCTCAAGAAAACTGATTAATGTCAGTAGCTATAACACCTTGGCTACAGTGATAAATCTGCATCAATTATAGCACTAAATACAAACTGAATGTTGACCAACTCTAAAGGCCAATGAAGCATCACCCTGGTCCATAGAAAAGTTATCTATAATTATAGTATGGAGAATAAGACAAACCAAGTATTGACCTACTATTGACCTGTGGTAAATACCTACTAAATGGAACAACTTTACCTCTGCTAAAAATAGAACAGTATTCAAAAGCAATAGCATAAAGTTAACCATTTATCTACTGATTAATAAAATTTAAATGTACTAGTAAAAATTGAGATGGTGTGGAACTGGAGGATGAATAAAAGCAAAGTTATAAAAATAAATTAATGGGATTTGAAAAGGAGGAGAGAAAAGTAAGAGAGAGGGTCCTATTAAGAAATAAAAGAAAATTAATAGTAATAGAGTACAGTTAGTGGAAAGAATGAACATAAAAAAGAACAAAAAAGGTAAATAATAAAAATAGGAGATTAAAGAAAGAAGAAAGAAAAAAGTTAGAATGGAAAAAAATAAAAGGGAAAAAAAGAAACTAAAAGAAAAGAAAAAGTAAAGTGGGATAAAAGCCTCTAACCCTGAAAAAACCCTGATAAAAAAGATAAAAAGATACAAAATAGGAAAATTTTAAAAATTGAGTCAAGGAAAAAAATGCTGTGTTATTGAATAAGTGGTTTCCTTCCCTTAATCTGCTGTCTTATGATCCAGCCAGGTGTGATTTTCTCTACTGGCTTTAGGTTCTGTGGGTCTTTGAGGTACCCTCCTTTTATTGGAGGTCCCTCTGTCCATTCACCCCAGACTGTGATTATCTCAACGCAAAGTGTGTCGTTGCTCCTGTTGGTAGATGGGGATTGCAGTCAGCCCTCTGTTCTCTGCTGGGTGTAGGTCACAAAGCAAGGCTTTAAGTGGGCTGTTGCATTTAGTGTTGAAAGTCATGGGGTCTGTTTTCTCCCTTTCTTCTCTGGGTTTTGTCTTTGTCTAGGATCCAGTAGGTTGGTTAGTCTTTGCCTCTGCTGCCTGGTGCTGTGCTCTTCCATGGGGGGAGGCCCTGCTCTTCTGGTGCAGATCTGCTCTAATTGGTTTCTTTTAAATGAAGTTTTTAGTTTGTATGGGGTTTCTTGTATTTATTGAATATCTCAATGATTATCATGCTAATTTGATTATGTCAGTTTGAAGAATAGGTTATATTAGTTGTACTGTAGCAATCCATCATGTCATTTGTCTTTCTGAAATTGCTTAAAAATTTGATTACTTGAAAGAATTGTTAAATAAAACTAAGTAACTTCCTTTTTTTTCTTTCTTCCTTAGAATCAAGTTTCTTACTGGGAAATGCCCAAATTGTGGATTGGCCTGTAGTTTATAGTAATGACGGTTTTTGTAAACTCTCTGGGTATCATCGAGCTGATGTCATGCAGAAAAGCAGCACTTGCAGGTAGGTAATAGAACAACTTAGGAATCTTTTGTAAAACTGAAAAGTATCCTGAAAGCAGCCAAAATGAATTTGTTTACTTAGAACAATACAGAAACCAACAGGTAAGAATTATATTAAAAAATTAAGAGGATTACATGGTTAATGGAAATATATAATTTATGAACCATTGTTCTTTTTTCAAAGAAAGGGATTTTAAAATATCTGAATTAATCAATTCCTTCAGCAAATTCTTTTTGATCAGCTCCTATGAGGCAGGAGGTAGCATAGGTGCTGAGTGATCAGATGAACATCTGTATCAGGGAACCACTACTGATATCAGCAGCTGTGGAGCCACTGAAATTGTCCCAAATGAAGCAGAGTAACCCTCCCCAGGCAACCAGAACATGGTTCATGAGCATTTACAGAGCATGAAAATGAATTCTTACATCCTGCATCAGTCATGTGCACTTTTTAATGTTGGCTCATTGTACCATTGCTCTTTTGTTTGTCCTATATAAAATAGAACCTAAAGCCCAGTATGATGGAACAGACCTATAATCCCAGCATTCTGAGAGGCTGAGGGAAGAGTATTCCAGATTCCAGCCCAACCTGGGTAATTTAATGAGACCCTGTCTCAAAATAAACAATAAAAGGATTGGGGATGTAGCTCAGTGCAAAGGCCCTGGGTTCAATCCTCAGTACTGACAAAGCAAAACAAAAAAACAGAAACACAAAACAAAATCTGACATTATCTGACATTTACATTACTTATGATACTTTTTAAAAAATAGGTCACTTCTGCAAGTTTAAAGAGAGAATTATGATTTAAGGGAATCAGAAAAAAGAAAAAGAATAGGAAACTATATATAAGGTTCCAATTTAGAATCTAAAACTTAGTAAGACCATATGGGATGCTTTTTCTTGGTTTAATTTTTTCTTTAAAGTTCTCACTTAACTAAGCACTGAAACCGAATTATATTTGAATTGAAAAAGATTCAAATTTTTTTTCCAGTTCAAATTCTGTTTTTCATATTAGAAAACTCAGGTAGGGCTTTGTTAAGGGTTTTGCCCAGGGAAACACAGTATTTATTTACTGTTTTCTTTACCCAGGTATGCTGAGAAGTCATTCATTCCTCCTGTATCTTCATGAAAGTTAGGGATTTTATAGTATATCAGTGTGTCTAAACCTGACTATACACAGGAATCACTTAGACAGCTTTTGCATAACAGAGATTCCCCTATCTATTAATCGTGTTGAATCAGAGTCACTCAAAGTAGATAGACTGGGCTGGTAGTTAGTATTTTTAACCAGGAGCTTAGATGATTCTGCTGCTTATCCCAGTTTGAGAAATAATCTGTTCAAACATCCTTGCCCATCACTTATCTTCCCACTGCCACCACTGTCCTCGAATTCCTCATTCACTCTTCACTCAGCTTTCAGGTTGGTAAATGGGAATGATGCGAATTGTGGCCTTTGATGGAGAATCTCCTTTGTGAGCTTTGGCGTCATTGTGCCTTTTTAAAGATGGGGTAATCATTTACTTTTGTGCTAGCTCGTAAAGCCTGTGTTCTATGTTCTGTGTCGTGCATTGCTATTTCCCTATATCCCTAGCAGGGTGTAGGTTAGGAAACAGTTAAGTGTTATAGTCTACATTATCCTGTGGAATGGGCATGATAAGGAGTGCCAGGGACTGTGAATGCTCCTACATCCATTTTTCTTCTGGACCACTCACATCTCGTTCTCATGCTGAGTGTTTCTCAGATGTCACCTTCCACTTGAAGGTATTTACAGTTCCCTTAACAAAATGTATCTTTTCCCTTCTGTGACTTCTCATAGTTCTTCATATTTCTGTTGGCATTATTGTTTGACCTTAAATTAGCTTGTCTTATTCCTTGGTGTCTTGGGTACTTTTTCATTGCTGGGACAAAATACCTAACACCCACAAGTTAAAACAGAAATCTTTTTTTTGGATACACAGTTTGTAGAGCTTCTAATCTACAGTCTACTGGCTCCAAGGCAGGGCACCATGGCAGAGGGGCATTGCAGAGGATAAACAGTCCATGGTGCAACAAACAACTCTCCCTTTTATTGCATACAGGCTACAAGCCTTTCGGTGGTGCAACCCCCTCTCAGCATAGGCCTTCCCATTATCCAAACCCAGAAATATGATAGACCAATTAGCGGACTAACCTGGTACCACACACTCTTAATCCCATCATCACACCCTAGATCCAGCCACCTCTGAAAAGCCCTACCTATGGTGTATGAGGCTTTGGAGGGACATTTAGATATAAGCCACAATGCTTGGGCTTTTTATTCTTCTTGCTTTTGTTGTCATTTCTGAGAAGTATGGCTATTCATCTTTGGTATGTTGCAAAACTCTGCTTCCATCCCTTCTTGTGTGCCATGTATTTTCCCTATCCCAGCCTGTTTTATTTGTGAAGTACAGTCTTCCTACAGAAGGATTCATTGAAAGGAATACTGACATATTATATTGTTATTCACTTCTCTAATAGCAGAGTTATAGTTCCCTTCACATGAACAGTATCTGATTACATACTTTGAAATCAAGGACACCATCTTTTGTATGCAGTAAAGAACACAGGGCAGTGTTTTTATGTTAGTATTTGTTGCATTAGGTTGGCTTGTTTTTCAATAAGTCTTACCTCAGGTCTCCCATAGTTCTGTAAAGTATGTTTCTATTTATCACATTTCATCCCAAGTGTTACATTAGAAGTGGGTGAGGGTGATTTTTGGATTATGTTGAGCATTTTCACTGTGCAAAAAGTATGCAAATCTTCTCGAAGTCTTCTTCACCTATTAGAGGCAATATTTTCAAAATGATCATATTCTGAGCATAAACAGTTTTTACTTGCTTGCACAAAATGCCAAGTGTGTTTTGCTAATCTAAAAATTGCAGCTGGTTTAAGTCCCATAGCGTGAGGAAGCCTAGAGCCTGATAAATGAGCAAATGATATATAAGTTTTGGCAGGTTTCCTTGGAAGCTTGATTTATTTGCATTTGTTCCCAATTTAAACTTCCCCATCCCCCTTTAAAAATTAAACTATACTTATTTTGTGTTTATTGCAGCATTATTCAGAAAGTGCGGACATGTAGAAATAATCAAAATATTTAGTTGTACAAGATTTGTTAAAAGATATTATGGCAAAACCCTAACCTTCTAGATCATATGTTAGAAAGGGAACACTGGAAAAGAGTAATAACATACCATCAAGTTAAAAAAATACCCCAAACAAAATCCCAGAAAAACCACTCCCAAACAGCTTATAAAACAGAAATATCTGCATCATGCGTCTGTTTTTTAAAAATCACACAGCTTTTTGTCTTCTGGGTAAATAATTAAAATTACATATCGTGTATTTTTAAAAAACATTTAAATGTGAATTATTTTTATGGGGCGGTAAAAGGCAGCTGTATTTTTACAATATCAGAAATCTAAAATTTATGATTTTTAAAAATCTTTTTCCTTTTTTGTTCTTTCCACTCCCTGCTCCATTGGACAAAATCAAATTAAGAATACTTCTCTGTTACAATATTATCATTGTGCTGTTTTTCTTTTTAAGAATGTCTTTTTTGCTTTATCTCATCCCTCTCCATCTTTGCATGCTCATTTGAGTGTGTTAATTTTATGTGTTTTCAATCCATTGCTATTTATTTAATATATATAGTCCTGAAGAAATGCTACTTTCTGTGTGTTTCTGCATAATTGCTACCATTGCTACCATGAAGTAATATTTATGTTTTTAACTTTTCATTCAACAGTATGCTTTTGAGATTTCCTTATGTTTTTGCATCATAATTGATTTCATTAGGTCTGAGTATTGTCCAGTGCTTCAGTGTCTTTGCAGCCTTCTTGTGTCTATTTATTTTACTAGTCATAGAATCCTCCCTCTGATGCTTTGCTACCTCAAAAAACTTGGGGATAAGCAACCTCAAACACATCTTCTGTGGCCTTGAATGAGTTTTGTCTCTGTGCCCAGAATTGGGGTTGATGGATAGTAGAACAGGTACAGAATTCTTAAATTAAGTGCTATCAGATTGCTGTCCAGAGTGGCTTTTGATTTCTGCATTTATCAGTCATCGATAATGGTTCAGGTTTTCCTATTTCCATGCTATGTGATAATATTATGTAAGTTTCTAAGAAGTTTATGTATCCTAGATACCATCTCACTTTGTTTTAACCAAAATTAAAAAAAACAATCTATGTCACATTAGGATTCCTGGGCATTTCAGATATATTCCACTCATTATCTAATAATGGCATTTCCAATCCTTGGCCTGTTCTGCTATTTATTGGAGGACACAAAAATAGTGAATGTTTTGAGGAGATTATAAGTTTTGAGGGAATGACATTGAAAAGCATCTGAATTTATTTCATGATTCTTAAGAAGCTCTGACATTTGAGACATATTTGCATAGGTTATATAGGAATTACTCCAGTCTTTTAGCTTTCATTAATCTGCCACTTTAAGAAAACCTAGTCGGCCTTTGTGTTTTTCGGTAGAAGGGTGAGAAGAGCAGTCAGGTGGTGTGGGGAGAGAGCATCACGAACTAAATAGATGTTTTTAAATACGTCGTTTTTGGAAGGCTATTAACAGTCCCTTACCCAGGTTATCAGATTAGATGAGGGAGCAGAGGCATTAAGAGACATGTTATCGGGTGGATTTCAAAAGCAGTTTTATTAATACAGGATTATTTTAGCAGACAACAAGAACACATCACCCATGATGGATGTAAGTCAGTATGGTTCCATTTTGCTAAGAGTTCTGCCTCTCATATTCACTGAAGTGGGCAGAAGCACCTCTGTGATATCAGACTCCTATGGTTAGAAATGCACGGGGATATCCCTGGTTTCCCTTAATTACATATAATGGATATGTAATTAAGATCATATGTCAGAAAGAGAACAGTGGAAAAGAGTAATAACATACTATCAAGCTAAAAAAATACTCCAATATCTAATTACATATCATGTATCTACCACTTAGAACTCTATCTAAATCCTTTAAAAACTATATTAATTAATGGTTTGTGAAACCTTTGGTTATGACCCATTGTATAAACTAATACCTTAGAGTTATTCTGAAAATTTTAGATTTTCAAGGTTTTGAAGGATGTGTTCTTATTTGTTGTAAATTTTCCCTGCTATACTCTCAGGCTTTTTCCTCTTTTGATCCTTTGACTGCGCATTTCCATCTGCCTCGCCTTAACCTTTATAATGGTTCTACTGTTGGAGCCAGTTCTGAGCTGGAGACCACATTTGCCTCCCACGTTAAATCAGTATGTGCTGGTTCTCAGGTGGAGCCCATGTTACTCTGTGAACTGTAGCCTGCACATATTGTTATCCTTTATGATCAGTGACTGGCTGCTTGTGTTTTAGCATAGAAGCATGGTCGTCCAGTAGTGGAGAAAGATAGGTTGATAGAGGTTGATGGAATTCATGATTGAGTTATTTATTTTGGGGGGTTATAGGGTTTTTTTTCCTTTAGTCAACCTCACTATTAGGTATAATGAGGTAGGTTTGTGAGGTTTTGATGTTAAAATAAAGAATCTGAGAATAAATCCTGTTGTGAGCCAAAGCCACTTATTGCCCAGCATTTTGTAGGACAGACGCACGTGAAAGATAACCAGATGCTTAGGCCAGTGATGCACGACCTTGGCCAGTCCTGAACTAAACTCATCCTTACTCCCAAGATCACCAGCCACTTTCAAGGTAAAAAAAAATGGTCAGATAATACAGGAACAGAATGAAGCAATTGTATGAGCTCCCGGAGGAAGAAGATTCCCAGATCCACGTAGATCCCCCTTTAGGACACCACCACATGACCTGTTAGCAAACATGGCCCAGTCTGTTTCCTAGAGAGTCAAAAACCATGGGATTAGGGCTGAGAATGAAGGTCCTTCTAACCTTACCCATATGAAGCATTCCAGTAACTTCAACCTCTGTATATATAATACATTATGATTTGTAACTTCATGTACATTATCCTTTTTAATTTTCACCATTTGAGTTACATTAATATTATCATCATTTTACTGATGAGGACACTGAAGGTCAGAGGTTACATTACTTATTCCATGAATTACAGTTTTGCCAATAGTCCTCCAACTGTAAGAGTTGTCTGTTATATTATGGTTGCTCTGTAGTATAGCAGAGATAGATCATTTTTGTGAAATCAATTTGATTTTCCTTCCAATAAAATAACAGTGCAGTTGTAGAAGTCATTTATAATTAACTTTGTATGATTTCCACAATACCACAGAGCTTGTAGGAGAAACTGGAATATATATATATTTTTTTTAAATGAAAAGTCTGAATAAATATATGTATTTATGCCCAATATATGTTCTTTGATCACATTTAATAAAAGACATGAAAATTGTAAAATTACTACATGTATAAATCCTGATAACTATTGCTAAAATTCATGTCCCTTCAAATTCTATTAACCACTCAAAGACTTATTGAACTGCAGACATCCTGAGTCAGGCTCTGAAAAATTGTGATGAACCATTCAACATTCACATGTCACAAAGCCAAGCAAATAAAAAAAAGTGCTATATCCACAGAATGTAGGATCGTTGATTTAGTCGGTATTGTATGGACAATCCTGAGTGGAAATACTTTTGGAGTTGAATTAACCTCCAGACCACTCATTTCGGGAGGATGAATAGTGCGTTTCACAATTCTTTAGTCTCTTTTGAAGTATCTTTTATTATTTAGCCGTTGTGTTTCACTGCATCAGAGATACGTTCTGTCACTGGAAATAAGTGACATTAAACTTAAAATGAAAAGTCTGAATAGAACAATACAGGAAATAGAAGAGTTTTAAAACATTCATATTTTAATAATGTGGATTTTTTTTTCTTAAGAATCTTTATTTTCCTAACTATTTTAGTCTTGGGAGAGCTTAACTAAGGAATATGTATCATAGAGTTTCATTGTTCACTTTAAAAATTGCTTACTTACTTTAGTCTTCTCAAAATTTTAATATTATCAGACCTGTTATATATTTCTTCTTAAGTCACAGTTGCTTAGTTTATTTTTTTATTATACTAGATTTATTTTTTTTGTAATTATTGTCTCAGTTGCTTGTTACATATGCTTTCTTTTGTATGAGGTATGATCAAAATGTATGAGGAACATTCATATTTTTAGAAACATTTTGTTACAGTAAAAGACACATTGCTATGAATTTCCCTCAAAATACTCTCCTTGGTTCAAACACATTTATGCTATCATTCTTGCTACTTTCTGAAGCAGTTATGGAAGTTGTTTTTCATGAGTGTCTTTGTGCTCTTGTTGCTGCCTTCATGTCCTGAAGTGATTCAAAATGTTTACTTTTCATGGTCGTTTTGACTTTGGGGAAGGGCCAGAAGTCATGCAGTGTGCCAAATCCAGTGAATAGAATGATTGAGGATACACTGTAATGTTTTTACAAGTTTGCATTTCTGTTGAAAGGTCTTGGCAGCAGCATTCTCTGTATTTTTGATCATACCTTGTAAAGAAATCCATGAAAGAGGAATTCCAGAACTGCTTCAGAAAGTGGCAAAACTGATGGGAAAAGTGTGTTCAAAGCAAGGGGCAGTACTTTGAGGGGTTCTTTTATTGTAATAAATTTTAAAAATTTAAATGTTTGCCATGCATTTTGATCACACCTTGTATGTTTTTCTGTTGGTTAATTGTAAGTATTGTGTTTTAGTTTATTGGATCAGAAACCTATCAGTTAGTAGTAATGATAGGAGTCTGTCTTCCTCTCTCCATTTATTCCTTCCTTGACCACAGATCACTTAGTTGTCCTTGTCTTAAACTTTTAAATATTTGTTTCTACTAAAAAATATTTGGAGTAAAAATAAACGTAAAAATCTGTCTAACTAAAATTCACTTGTCTAGAAGAATATTACTTGGTGGGGAGTAACTTTCTGTTTCTTTTTTTTTTTTTTGTACTGGGGATCGAACTCACAACCTCGGACCTGCCAGGTGGGCACTTAGGCCACTGAGTTAAATCACCAGCAAGAGTAACTTTCTGAAGAATTATAATTTAACTGCAATAATTTTAAGAGATTTCTGTAAAACCCTTATGACCTGAAATTCATGTGTCACTAGGAACAATGTATTGTAATGCTTATTCACAGCTAGATTTTTAAATTTCATGTATTAATCTAGAGGTAAGATTATGGGGTCTGAATCTGCCATTCTGTTCTGAGATCTTTTATTTTAGTATTGTGAAGATAAAATTTTTCTTTTAAAACATTAATATGGAGTAGAAAATGGAGAATATAAGATTCCTCAATGGTTAGGCAGTCTTTAGCCTGCTTACCTACTTCCTTTTATTTGTCAGTGTCTAGAATTTTAGTTGCTTAGGTATTGTAGAAGATAGGTTTCACCTGTAATTTCCAGTTGTAATATGGTATTGCTATTGGATCCTGCTAGTTTTTACGGTATCTTGCTGACAAACTGTGCATGTCATGCTGAATAGTTTATAAATTGGTAAACTGAGGCACACATTTTCCATAAGGATAACATCTTTAACTTCAGGGGCTCTCTTTGAGTGAATGTCCTTCAAGGCTTGATGCCTAATTTTGTGCAATGATCTGCTATTCTTTTTCTTAAAGAGGGCTCCAAAGATTATGTAGGGTCTAGGTGGCATTACACTTGGATGTGTCTCTGGCCAGTGTAGCATCTGATGCAGCTCTATATGTTCCCAGGGGGACGGACAGTGAGATGATGGGAAAATAAAGAAAAGAGGTGAAGGCTGGGGTCAAGTGGAGCCCTCTCCCCTGATGAGAGGAAAGGAACTGCTCAACCACTATAGGGGTTTTATTTATACAGTTAGCAAGATAAAGTCACATGACACCCCTTTGCCTAGCAACCCATTGGTTGCATTGCCTTGAGCTGGAGAAGCTTGTTTGCCCTGGGTGCTCATTGTTCTCTGGCAGGTCCCACATTGTGATCAGTCTCCTGCTTCAGTGGCTCCCTACAGGCCAGTAGGCAAATTCCTTGAAAACTGGAAGAAAAAGATATAACAGAGATATACATTTAACCCTTTAAAAACTTAAAGAATCTAGCAGTACCACTTATTCTTTTCTGGTGAAAGAAGTGATCAAACTATGTGAGTATGATACAGAGTAGGATGATGTCTCTAAAACTGATGCTCAACTGATTTTTGAGAGCTTCAGGAATGGAGTTTTAGAGATATGTGGCCCTTAAGTTAAGTATGTTTTGTAGATTGTGATACTTTTCTTGAGGCTCTCTTGCAAAAACGGACTGCCATCCATTAGAAAGCTTAACACTTTCTCTTCTTTTCTAGGTTTTATTTTATTTTGTCAATGGGGATTGACTGTGTCCTCACACAGTGTGCCAACCTTCATTCTTTTTTATTTTTTATTTTGAGACAGCATCTCCCTAAGTCACTTAAATTACCCAGGTTAGGAATAGACTTCCAGTCCTCCTGGCTCAGCTTTCCAAAGTGCTGGGTTTCCAGGAATGTACCACCATGCCTGGCTGAAAAATTTTGTTTTTAATTAACACATAACAATGTACATATTTCTGCGCTATAGGGTGTTCTTTCAATACTATGTAAACAAAGTGTTTACTGATCAAACTGGAGCAATTAGCATATCCATGTTCTTATTTCTTTATGTTTGAAACTTTCAGGCTCCTCTTCTGATTCTCCATAAAATAGAGAAAAAGTTATCGTGAACTATAGTTAACCTGCTGTATAACAGTACAACACATTTCTCACAATTGTTTTGGTACCTGTTATTCAACTGACCTTTTGTTTCCCTTCTTCTCCTCTTCCCAAGTTCTAGCAATTACTGAAATGCTTTCTTCCACCTTGAGGTTAACTGTTTTTTTTTTTTTGAGGTTAACTGTTTTAGCTTCCACATAAGAGAGAGGACATGTGGTAATTTTCTATCTGTATCTAGTTTATTTCACTTACATAATGTCTTTGAGTCTCATTTGTTTGCTGCAAACGGACAGGATTTAAAAAAATGACCTCAAAATATTACTTTATGTACAAATATCACATTTTCTTTATTCAGTCATCCATTGAGCGACTCAGATTAATTCCCCACCATGGTTATTTGTGAATAGTGTTGCAATAAATGTGGAAACGCAGATATTTCTTTAGTATACTGATTTCATTGCCTCAAGATAGCTAGATCGTATGGTGGTCTACTTTTGTTTATTTTAGTATGTATGTTTATAATATACATACTGTTTTCCATAGTGACTATACTAATTTATATTCCCCCTACTGGTGTATAAGATTTCTTCTCTTTGCATCCTTATCAGCATTTGTTCATTTCTTTTCTTTTTTAATAATGTCCATTCTGATTAGAGTGAGATGATATTTCACTGTAATTTTGATTTGGATTGTGGTTTTGATGGCTAGTGATGTTGAACTTTTTTTTATATAGTTGTGAGTCATCTGTATTTCTTCTTTTGAGAAATACTATTCAGATCATTTGCCCATTTTTAATTGAATTGCTCTTTAGTGGTTGAGTTCCTTCTAGATATTAATCCTTTGTCAGGTAAATAATTTGCCAAGTATTTCCACCCATTTCATATTTTGTTTCTTCACTTAATTGATTGTTTCCATCCTTCAGTATGTCTTGAGGTCAGATATTAAGATGGCTCCAGCTCTGTGTGTGTGTGTGTGTGTGTGTGTGTGTGTCTGTTTTCCTGCTCAAAAATGTCTTGACTCTGGGGTCTTTTGTGCTTCCACATAAATTTTAGAATTTTTTTCTATTTCTGTGAAGAACACCATTGATATTTTGATAGACTTTTATTAAATTTGTATATCACTTTGAACCATGGGGACATTGTGCCAGCACGTGAGGTCTTTCATATTTTGGTGTCTTCAATTTCTTTTATCAGTATTTTGTAATTTTCACTATAGAAGTTATTTATCCCTGGGTTAAATTTGTTCCCAGGTATTTTGAATTTTTAAAAATTCTGGCTGTTATAAATGGGATCGCTTTCATTATTTCTTTCTCAGCAAGTTTGTCATTCATGTATAAAAAATGCTACTGAATTTTGAGTGTTGATTTTGTATGCAGAAACTTTTCTGAATTCATTTATCAGTTTTCATAATCTTTTGGTGGTGACTTTAGTTTTTTCTGCATATGTAGAGTTGTATTATTTGCATCCAAGGATAATTGCACTTCCTCCCTTTCTGTTTGTATGCATTTTTTTTCTTTCTGTGGCGAAATTGCTCTGGGTAAGACTTCCATCCTGTGTTGAACATGGGTGGTAAAGTGGATATCCTTGCCTTATTTTAGATTTTACAGGAAAGACAGATTTTCTCTGTTTAGTATGTTACTATGGGTTTGTCATCAATAGCCTTTGTTAGACTGATGTATGTCTAATTTGTTCAGATTCTTTTATTTTTAATCTCAAAGACATACTGAATTGTATTAAATGGTTTTCTGTGTCTCTTGAGTTACTCGTATGGTTTTTAATCCTTTGTCTTATTGATGCAATGCACTGTGTTTATTGATTTGTATATGTTAAAACAACTTTGAATCACTGAGATAAACCCTACTTGTTGATAGCAACTGATACTGTTGGTGTGATTGGACTCAATTTGCTAGTATTTTGTTGAGAACTGTTGCATTTATGTTTGTCTGAGGTACTGATCTGAAGTTTTTTTTCTCCTCCCCTTCTTCCTCTTTTTCCTTTTCTCATTCTCCTTCTTCTCCTTGTTCTTCTTTTTGTCCTTCTTTGGTTTTGGTGTCAGGATAATGCTGGTTCCCTACTTTCAGTTATTTATTTATTTTTTAAAATAGAATTGATATTAGTTCTTTTTAAAAAGTTTGTAGAACTCAGGAGTGAGGTTATGTGTTGTGGATTGTGTCTAGATGTCCCCTGAAAGACTCATACAGTCATAGAGTTTTTTTAGAGGTGGCTGAATCTGTAGTGATTCATTCAAAGTGGAATGCTGGGATTAAGGGTGGGTGATTGCTGTATCAATCCCAGTAGATTGGATACACTATAAGGAAGAGAAAGAGGTTTTTCTTACTCCCCTTGTTGTTTTTGCTGTCTGGTTCCATCATGTTACCCCTCTGCCATGCCACCTGCCTTGGAGCCAGCTGATTATGGATTGAAACCTCCACAGACTGTGAGCTAAATAAACCTTTCCTTCCTTAATTTTGGGCATCGGGCATTTTGTCTCAGCAATGAGAAAAACAAGACACCTGGGCTTTTTCTTTGTTGGGAAAATTTTTATTATTACTGAATTAACTTTGCTACGTACTCTTGATCTACTCAGATTTTATGTCTTCATGGTTCATTTTTGCTTACATGTTCCCAAAAGTTTATCAATTTCTTTTGCATTTTCTAATTTATTGTGTATAGTTGTTCAAAATAGTACCTAATGATCCTTTGCATTTTCAAGGTATCAGTTGTAATTCTGTTTAATCTCTGATTTTATTTTGAGTCTCCTCTTATTTTCTTGATTAGTATAGCTAAATGTTAAATTGATTTTGTTAATATTTCCAAAATTCAATTCTGTTTCATTAAGCTTTTGTTGTTTTAGTCTCTATTTTGTTTATTTCCATTCCAACATTTGTTATTTCTTTCCTTCTATAAATTTTGATTTAGGTTTGTTCTTGCTTATTAATTTGTTCACATACACCTTTCTTTCTTGATGTAAGCACCTGCTCTATAATCGTCCCTCTTAGCACTGCAGTATCTATGGGTTTTGTTATGTTATTTGCTTAGGTTTTTGTTTCACAAATTTTGTAACTTCCTTTCCATTTTTTTCCAGTGACTTGCTGTTTGCTCAGCAGCTTGTTGACCAGTTTCTATGTATCTGTACCATTTCTAAATTTCCTTATGATGTCGGTTTCAGTTTTTCCAATCATGTCAGAGAAGATACATATGATGTGAAGTTTTGTTTTTAATTTGTTGAAACTTGTTTTGGTCCCTGGTTTACAGTCTCTTGCAGATAGTGTTCCATATGTTGAATTGTTTGCTGTAACTGTTGGGTGACATGTTACATACATGTCTGGTAGGTCCATGTGATCTGTAGCCTAGTTCATCTCTGATTTTCTTTCTTTTTATTTTTTTCTTTTGACTTTTTGTCTCTGTGATCTGTCCTTTATGAAAGTGGGGTGTTGAAATTCTCAGCTATTGTTGTACCGTATCCTATTTTTCCCTTTAGATCCTATGGTATGTGCTTAATAAAATTAGGTCTAAGCTGGGCATGGTGGCGCATGCCTTTAATCCCAGCACTCGGGAGGCTGAGGTAGGTGGAGCGTTGTGAGTTCGAGGCCGGCTTGGGCTACAACGCGAGCGCAAGGCCGGCCTGAGTTACATAATGCGACCCTGCCTCGAAAAACCAGGGCTGGGAGTTTGGCTCAGTGGCTTAAGCGCCTGCCCTGGCAGGCGCGAGGTTGTGAGTTCAATCCCCGGTGCCACAAAAAAAAAGAAAAAAAAAATTAGGTCTATATGTGTATGTATATTTTATTTGACTTACTGACCTCTCCAGTTCCAAGGTTTCTGTTTAGTTCTTTTCCATATTCATTTTGTGAATTATTTTCCCAATTTTATTGAATCATTTGTCTGTATTCTCTTGCGTTTTGTTGAGCTCCTTGAATCATTCTTTTGAATTCTTGTTTAGGCACTGCCAGTTTTTCCTTGGAATTTGTTGCTAGGGAGTTATTGTGTTCTTGGTATGCATCGTATTACTTTTTTTTTTTTAATAACTTCTGTGACTCTATGTTGATATTTGTACATCTAGTAGATTAGTTGTTTTTGTAAATTTTATAGGGTGACTTCAATATAAAAGACAGATTAGAGTGTCAGTTTGGTAAGCTATATTGGCTCTGGTTCCAGTTGGACATCGCAGTATAATTTCTGTATAACATCTTCGGCTGTAAACAGGCTGCGGGTGCAGTGTGTGTAGCAGTGGAGTTAGAAAGTCCCTCTCTGCCTGCTGTATGGGGTGAGGGTGTTCCACCCATGCCAGTGGGTCTCTGCAGGTCAGGTACAGGGCACATATACAACGGCAGGAATGTGTTTGCCAGTCTCTGTGGACTGTGAGAAGATAGGGCTACTCCAGCAGGATTCTGGACAGTTGTGGTGCAGCTCCCATGGCTGTAGTATGTCTATAATACAGAGTGCATCTCTTAATCTCCAGGACCTGTGTGAAGTGGAGCCACTCTAATAGCATGGAGCCACTCTAATGGTAGCCACTCTATAGTATCATACAGGCCAGTGGAAGTGGAGTGAGGTTAGGTTTGTCCTCAAAATAACACTGTACAGCAACATCCTTGATAGGAGAGGTTCCCCCTCAAGAACGGTGCAGTACTGTGTACTCCCCGACAACTCCCCAGCTGGGCCTTTTGCTTATGAGGTCTGTAGGATTCCAGGTAGCAAAAAATTCAAGTGTCCATGGTGCCAGTGTGGGATGTTGGGGCTTTCTGCTTATTTCTTTCTCAGTGTTGGAGGGCTTTCTTAGGATCAAAATGGTCTGAACTGGGGCAATGGGGCATTTGATAGAAGGTTTTATTTCTTTCTTTACCAGATTATTCAGAGTCTTTGTATTCCACAATTTCTCTGTTTCATCTGTAGTGTATTTGGCTGTCTCTCCCACATATTCTAACTGCATGGTAGTTGTACATTTTTTTTCCCTTTGAAAGTGGGTCACATCTGTTTTTGCTAGTCAGCCATCTTGCAAGACCCCTCCCTGTAGCTGACATTGGAAAGTTTTTAGGAAATGTAGGTGCTTAGTCCTTAATCTCTTTCATTTTGTATGTTATAGCCATGATGATAGTGTATGTCTGCCGAGACTTTATTCTCCCATGAACCACGCTTGTACATATCTAAAATGATGAGAACGCAAGTGTGTTATGTGCATGACTTGTGATCCTGTATTTTTTATGGTAGTATTGGAGCATTAAAAAGACCAAGAAATCTGAAAGCATGTAATATGGACTTAACACTCACTGGGAAGACTGATGGATGACGGTTCTATTCTATCACCTTTAAGTATATTTGTCAGGAAAGTAAAACTCTCTTAATTATTTGTCAAAAAATGAAAACTCTCTTAATGTTAGTGAAAATTCTCTTAATTAAAACTAATAAATGTAGCAAGATGGAAACAATAGTGAAATATTTATTTAATGGACAATGATTTAAAATAGTAGAACAATTGAGGGTTACATTCTTTTATTTCTTTGTTTGGGAGCAATTCATTTTAACCACACTTGCCTCATAGTAATGTTATTTGGGATACAAAGAGGGCATCCTTTCTATCACTTAGAAAATTGTCAAATTATTTTTTACATTACAATCACCTTTGAATAGTTTATGTTTCTTCTTTGGCTGTTGTGAACAATCTGCTTTTACTTCTTGATGAATATCTCATCATCATTTTTCTCAGCCATTTTCATCTTTGACGCTAATGGATCCCCTTCCCTAAGTTCCTGGGGCTGCATGGGTGCACCCCCCATTTGCCAATGGTGGCAGCACCCCCACACTCATTTATTTCTCCTGTAACTTCATTTATTTTCAGTTTGAATTTCCCAGTTAACTTTATCATTTTTCATTTCTTGGGTGGACTTTAAATTTTATTAGCAGATTCTTGCTTTCTAGTACCTGCTTTTGTAAAATGTCACATGGGTTTATCACTGGAGTGATGAGGAAGCAACCAACTGCATGTTCTGCTGTCTGTGTGTGGAGTCAACAGTAAGCACATGGCTACCACTCAAGGAAAGCTTTGCAAGGCATGATGCAATTGGGCATTGATCTTGTTCATCTACTAGTGACATCAGTTTGCCCTTATCTGGTGGGCACGTTCCAAGACTCACGATGGATGCTTGGAGTCATGGATAGTACCAACTGCTACCTGTTCTATGCTTTTTTTCACTTCATAATACTTCCTATGATAAAATTTAATTCATAAAATCGATCCAGTAAGAGACAACAATAGCTAATAATGATTAACAATAAAAATGAAACAAACAATTATAATCCTACACTATAGCAAAATTATGTGAACTTGGCTTTTCTTTATTGCTCTCAAAATATCTGATGGTCATTTCACCTTTTCCCTTTAATGAAGCATCTTACAGCTTCTCTGTGGTATATCTTAATTGCCGATGTGGCTACTTTTATGTTTTAGAGCCCTTATTAAGTAAAATACAGCTTCCTAGAATACAGACATTACAGGGCCGGGAGTTTGGCTCAGCAGCTTATGCGCTTGTCTGGCAGGCATGAGGTTGTGAGTTCGATCCCCGGTGCCACAAAAAAAAAAAAAAAAAAAAAAGAAAAGGAAAGAATACAGACATTACAAAATCACAACACAGTAGTTAATTTGATGGCCAGCATGGCTAGAAAGTGACTAACTGGTGGGTAGAAGGGAGAGTATGAGATGCTGGGCAAAGGTTTACTTCAGATAAGGATGGGATGGAGCAGGATGGTGTGAGATTGTGTCATGCTATGAAGAATGGTTTACGATACCAAAAGTTGTTAATTTTTCCATTGAATGATTTTGGAGCATGAATGACCATGGGTAAATGAAACCATGGAAAGTAAATCAATGAATCATGCTTGATGAATGTCTAGTGATTTGTAGACTGAAGACCTAGCAGTGAAGTTTGTAGTTATGTAACTGTATTACCCACAGTCAACATACTATGGGAAATGAAATTTGAACTGTATTTTTGTGAAGCTGCTGTTATTTAATCCAGTATAATTGAAATCTGTGCCTATGAGAAATGTATAAAGCAGAATGTTTCCCTCTGTCTTTCCCTCTGTGTGTGTGTGTGTGTGTGTGTATGTGTGTGTGTATGGAGAAGATATGTGCATATTCTGTTGCATATTCTGTTTTCCTCTCTCTGTATATAAATGACTTTAAAGCTATCTGATAGCAAGAAGTTTAGCAATCATAATTAAAACATGGCTTAACATTTTATTATGTATATGTGTTCAGTAACCTTATGTTACTAACCTCAATTATACACAAATGGTCTAAATAATTTATTGTGTGGGAGTAACAGCCTGTTTTATAGGCAAATTTAAATAATTAATAAAAAGCAATTGTATGATTTTATGTAACAGTTTAAAAGCAAAACAAAACTAAAAAATTGTTTTTTACAGTTTTATGTATGGGGAATTGACCGACAAGAAGACCATTGAGAAAGTCAGGCAGACTTTTGACAACTACGAGTCAAACTGCTTTGAAGTTCTTCTCTACAAAAAAAATAGTAGGTATTTGTCCTTCATAAGATGAACCAACTCTTTCTTAATGGTATATGTTGGTAAATGGTAGTTTGTCTACATTGTAGCTAACTTTTATTACTCTTTCTTTTGGCAGAGGGAGGGGTTACTGATTGAATTAAATTAATAAATGGTATTACTTATGATAAGTAATCTTTTAAAGTATGGGAGAAAAATGTGGTGTATTTTATTTTTTAAATTTATTGCAAATTGAAAAATTATAGTTGTACATATGTATTGAGTCCAAAGTGATGATATGATTTAAGAACACATTGTAGAGCATTTAAATAAAGTAATTAACATATTCATAACCTCAAATATTTATTTTTTGTGCAGAACATTAGAGCATTTGAGATTTACTCTCTTGGCACTTTTGAAATATGCAGTGCACTTTAAGTTTCATTTTTAAAAATTCTACTTAAATTCAGAACATACAGTGCTTGTCTCTCTGGGTCTGTCTTATTCATTTAGTGTAATATTCTCCTGTTCCATCCATACTGATGCAAATAATAGGATTTGTTTCTTTTAAAGGCTGAATAGTATTCCATTGTGAATAAATAGTTCATTTTATTTCTCAGATATCTGTTGATTGATATCTAAATTGATTCTTTAATTGTCTAGTATGAATTGTGTTGCAATGAACATTGGAATTTAGATATCTCTTTGATATACTGATTTCAGATCCTTTGAGTGAATACCAGGAGTGGAATTGCTGGGTCATATGGTAGCTTTGTTTTTAATATTATTAGGAGTCTCCGTGTAGTTTTCCATGTGGGCTGTACTAATTTCCATTCACACCAACAGTGTGTGAGGGGTCCCTTGCCTGTACATCCTTGCTAAAATTTACCTTTCCTCATTTTGATAATAGTTATTCTGATAATGGTGACTGGTGACCTGTTGTGGTTTTAGTGATTAGTAACATTCAGCATTTTTTCCTGTTGGCCATTTTTATATCATCTTTTGAGAAATGTCTGTTCAGGTTCATGTCCATTCTTTTATCTGAGTTACTCATTTTCTTTCCATTGAATGGTTTGAGTTTCTTATATATTTTTGATATTAACCTCTTTTCAAATATATGTCTTTCTAAATATTTTCTCCCAATCTGGACATTGTTTCTAAATTCCACTTTTTTGTGTATGTCATCCAGGAAACTTTCTAAGGTGCTGTGACAATAAATAAAAATGACAGAAATTATTTAATCTCTTTTTATAGTTAATAGCACACACTGAGTATGTGCCATTGCTTTTCTATACAAACACAGGTGGCATGTGAATCCATGGTAGCTAATTGAGGTGAGTCTTTAAGAACATGACCTTTGGGTAGGCTTAGACTTTGTTTTATGGATGGCTGGAGGAAGTAGTCATTAGTTTTAGGAGATGACACTCACATCTGGTACATTTGTGTTAATTATTATGATCTGTTCTCTAGGATGAGATTTGTAGCTAGATAGTTATCCAGTATGTAATCATATAAGACTTTGTGATAGAGATAGATTCGGCCAGAATTTGATAGGAATGGAAAACCCATGAGTAAGCTCAGGGATGAAGTTCCCTTTGTAATTTGTTTTCTTAGTGTGGTCACCTACTTATATCTCTTCTTGGCCCTTTCTCAAATTGTGCTTTCCTTCTTGAAATGAATAGTCACTTTTTCTTAAGATGGATCAGTTTATTTTGTGGTAATGGTAGATGATAGCAAAATCCATTATTATTTTTAGTAGTAAGTGGTGGTTACTAAATTTTCCCAAAGTTTGAGAAACATTCTAGCTTCATCAGGAAACGTTTGTTCTATGTTCAGTGTCTGTTGGATTTTGTGGAACTAATCTATCCTATTTTCCTTAAAATATTGCTCTCGATGGAATATTTGGAATTAAAATTGCATCTTTCTTGTTTATTAATAGACTAGCAAAGGAATAACAACAACTGTAGAGATTGCTTCACAGCAATACATCTGATAATGGGAACATTTTTCTTTAGTGGTTTTACTTAAGGAGTGTTTCATGGTCTTATCCTTCATTTTAGACCCAAGGGAAGAGATACTTCTTTTTGAAGTCATAGCCAAATACAACAATCTATTCTGCATGATTAGTTCTTTCTTCTGTAAGAGAAAAGGCAGGCTGTGGATGCTTTCTATGTCTTTTTCCCTGGATCCAGTATATATTGGTAATTCACAGGAGACCCATATGCCAAAACCCCTTTACTTTCCAATTGTTTTGTTAGCTCTCAAACAATTTAGGTACAACCCCAAGTTTAGCAAACAATTTAAGAGCACTCTGTGTTGCTAAGGTCATTCACTCTGGTGGTTAAACAAAATAAACAAACTTTTGTCTGTTTTTCAAACATCATAGCCAAGTCCTTAGTTTCTGAGTTTCTCGAAAATACCTCAGTGGAATTTTGTTTATTTACTGTAATAACTTGATATTTACATTTCCAGAATTCTCCTTCTCAGGTAATTTAGATAGTTTGCTTTATGTTAATGGATTTAAATTGTTATCTGACCTTTGTTTGGGCCTTTCTGGTTATTTTCAGATAGCTGTCTATGTGTGTGTAGATATTTGCTTGTACCCCATGGAGCTATAGATTAAACACTCTTGTCACTTTTGTGCAATGCATACTATGTGCATTGGGCTTAACATTTTTTGTAATATGAGGGATAGGTATTATCTATATATAGTGTTGGAGATCTACTTAAAAGTTGCTTTAAAAATCTTACAGAGCTGAAAGCTTTGAAATATCAGTTGAAAATATATATATTCTTGTGACTTTTTAAAATGTTAGAAAAATTCATATATCTGTGTAAAAACTGTTTTGAGAATGCCTCAATACAAGTCTTCCCAACATTTCCATGAAGTAATTAGATTAAACATCATTTTGCAAAGGGAGGGAATTGAGTTATCTGTTAGTATGTATCAGGACTGACATCGTGGTTTGCAGCCTCTATTCTTTAGGTCCAGTGTTCTGATTAGCATGGGGTTGTTTCTTCTATGGTGAAAGAAGCCATTATCTCTAAGGGTGAGGATTTAAATAGCTCTGTGTGCATAGGTAGACCTGAGACAGTGGGGCTACTCCCAGGAAATGACCCCAAAGGCAGTGTCTGGTGGCAGCAGATTTCTCTGCCTAACCTCCGAGACCCCTAACCCCAGGACCACAAATCTAGAACAGAAACGGTATTTCACCAGCTACTTGGCAGATATTCAATCTGCTTGGAGAAGCCTGACCTCATGGGATAAAAAACTGAAAAAAAATTTACCTTGATATTTGAGAGCAGCTTTCAGGACAGTGCTGTGTCTTTGAGCATTTATTTGAAAAGTTGCTGTTTTCATGGGAAGCCATGAAATGTAACACCATCTCTTTCTGTTCAGACTTTTAAAGGACCTTGGGAAATGACTTATTTTTAATGCCCTTTTTCCTTTGTTTATGACCACTTTTCCTGAAGCTCCCTGTGTTAGAACGGCTGTAGGCCACGTGTACATGACATGCGGGGCCAGTTATTTGTAAGATTGTACTCATCACTCACAGTTCCTGGATATGCAGTGTAAAATGTGAAACAGAAAACAAAGAATATGTTTCTTTGGGAGATGGTATGATTCTTTTCAATGTCTTTATCTCATTCTGCAGTTATTTTGGAAAGGACCATGTCCTTTCCTGCTCCTGTTGTGGTACAAAAGACCTGGTGACCAGAACTGAATATTACCATAGGGATCTCCTCTCTTTAGTTCTTCTATTTCTTCTGTCTGATAGTTGAGTCACCTCATCTTGTTTAAATGGCAGGTTCCCCATTGTACTGATATTAGGTGACTTTTTTTTTTTTTGTAAATGCAGGTACGAAAATGCTTCTCGTTTGGTTTTTATTAGGAGTCACAAAGATGCTATCACCTCTTACCTACAGACTGTTTAATAGCTGCATATTTTACTCTCCAAATCCTGAACCTGAGACAAGCCTTTGTATTTTCAAGATAGAATATGTAGAGGGGCTTTCTTGCACTATGGTTTGCTGAAAATATGATGGAAAATGTGTGTTTGGATTCTGATAGACTATTCCTTCAGTATTTTATCACTTCATTGCTATTTTTTGAAGACATTTCTCATACTTTTGTCTAGCTATTATTTGTTCTTGCCAGTTCCTGGTTTACCAAATCCCGAGCTGTGCATCTCTGCAACCCTCTTCCTTCTGAGTGTACTGTAACCCTTCTTTGAAGAGTGTGGTGGCAGAGTGCAGCCTCATGCTTTGAGTTAGAGGTCCAGGAAGCAGAGGCTCATGAAGGCAATTTTATCATGACAATTTTTTCTATGGTTCTGGAGGCCTAGGAACATAACAATTTTTTCTTGAAGGTTGACTACATGGTTTCAGGTATAGCGCTATGTGCATCAGGCATCAAGTGTTGCTGTTGTCTTCTCTCTGGTGAGGGGAGGCAGGCAGAGCCATGGAGGTGGCCCATAAGTCAATGTGACTGATGAGAGGACCTGGGGATAGAAGCAGCCTTCAGATGTTCCTCCACGAGGAGCACTCGTCAGAGCATCAGGTACTGCTGTTGTGGTTAATTGGAAACACTTGTCAAAGTGACAAGATGAGAGAATCAGGGCTGATCACACTCAGTAAGGCTATCAGCAAGGAGCTGATGTGAGCAGTGGCGGTTTAGGGGCCCAGACCTTAAAGTACTGCTGGCCTTGCTTAAGTAGCAAGACTGCCTTCAAGTGCCTGCCTTGTGAAGTGACACCCTGTGCTTTACTTGATAATTTTTTTTGGCTTGAAAAATGTGTTTTAAAAAATTTAAAATATGTTTTAAAAGCTGGTAGCCTGTATCAAATGAAAGATTTCTTTCAATTCCTGGCAGCAGTGAAAGTCTGTTGTGTTGGTGCTAATTCAGGGCATAGCAGTTGGCAGCTAAAGGAAGAGGGGAGGCGGGTGAGCGAGCCATTGCTGTGGTTGTGTCACAGGTATTGTCGTTTCTCTCACTGTGTTTCAGGAACCCCCGTTTGGTTTTATATGCAAATTGCACCAATAAGAAATGAACACGAGAAGGTGGTCTTGTTCCTGTGCACTTTCAAGGATATTACGTTGTTCAAACAGCCCATAGAGGATGATTCAACGAAAGGTAATTTTCACAAGAATCACGGTGGTTAGGAAGTTGCCTGTCCCTTAAATATCTTCCTCTTACTTTGGCAAACCATTGGTTGAACTGGAAAACAAAACTGTATGAGGGGACCCTTCTTTTTCTTCATATTCATAGTAGTACTTGCTCAGAATCAGTTTCAGTATATTATTTAAATGGAAGTAGTATGGTTTTGCAAATTTGAAATAGTTCACATGATTAACTGAAATTATAGTAGGATTGGAGGTAAAATAAAAGGAAGGAATATCATAGATTACTGTTAATTTAGAATCAGTATAAAGGAAGTTTCAACATGACACCGTGATAACCTTTAGGACCAATTGCACACAACCTTTTGAGTAGTTTGGGTGAAATGCTATGACAGCTTAGTTGATGAGTTGATGAAACTTTGTTGAATTGATTAGTCTTTTCTTAGTTGACTTATTCAGTTACATGTCAGCTTTTATTTATTCAGTCATATATTCTCTTAAGTAGACACTGATAGATTATGGGAAGTATAATTTTGTCATCAGGTGAGTGACTAGCAAATAACAAATCTCCTGAATGGAATCTTGTTGACCTTCATATCCAGAGAGATTGCTATAGAAACCTATAGGATGTGTACCTGTACCTCTTTTCTTTTAATTTATTCTCTCCAGTTATGTTTAAATTAGAAGTCAGTGTCATATAAAAGAAGCATTTTAAAGACTCTGAGAAGTAGTTTTTATAAGATGTTATTTTAAATAATCTTTTAGGAGATAAAAATGAAGTGGCTGCGTCTTTACGTTGGCCTTTTCTTCTTGAAAAAAAAGGAAGAGGAAAACTGGCATGGAAGCTTTAAACTTTCCAACTGTAATCATAATTTTATAAAAAAGCTCATTTGTTTATTCTTTTCACCTGAATTCAAGTATATAATATTGCATCTGCTTAGTTTCTGGTTAGTATCACACTGTAGAAGAAATTTCACAATGTGTCAGCTATTTAATTATGGCATAGAATAACTAACAGGTAAATGTTTCTGAAACCATGGAGGGTATTAAACTATCTCCTCATACATCAAATGAAGTATTCAATTTAGGACTCATGCTATCTTTAAACATTGGTGCCTCTTTCTTTACTCATAGACTCAGTGCCTGGGAACTTCAAGATATATGTAAATACTATTTTAATCTTTTTTATAGAATAGGTTTCTAATAGTTTTTAGGTTTAATGCTTATTTGTTTGTGCTAAAAGTCGTGGTACTTTAACCAAAAGCCAGAATGTATATTTTTCACAACATCACATGAAACATTCACCAGATAGACCCCTTCTAGGTTGTAAATCCCACTTTGACAAATTTATTTTATTTTATTTTTATTTTAAAGATAATAAAAGCAAGCAAAATAAAGCAGAACAAAGCCAGTCATAACAAACCAGTGTGACACAGGACTTCAAAACAATATGAAATCAACAGTGGTTACCATAATGCCTCTTGTTGTCTTCAAAACAGCTGTAGGTACTTTCAGACATATAGTAGAAATCAAGCAAAACAGAACAGAGTAGAACTAATAAAAACAAAACAATGAATGCAATAAAGGACTTCAAAACAAGACAACAGCAAATCCAAAATCACTACCATAATATGTCTTGCTGTCTTTGAAATAGCTGCCCATGCCATTGGATATAACAAAATCAAACAAAAGAAAAGAGAATAAAACCCAACTCAACAAAACAATGAAAATGATACAGGACTTCAAAACAGGATAATAGGGATTTAACAATGGCTACCACCTTCAGAAGGAGATCCCCTATAGATGCCTCTGAATAGATGATCAGACTATTGACCCTAGACCTGCAATGTCAGTGAAACACCAAACATCATAAGCATCAAATTGCATTTCACCTCAATAGCTATCCTCACAGCCTGTGTTTCTCTGGATCAACAGGCTGCTTATGGGGTGGAGTGGGGAGTTGGCTCTTTTTGATTCCCAGCCCACGTGCTGAAAGGGCTGGGGTCTGGCTGAACCCCATTCGCAATGGCCCATGTATGGCCCTGGTTTGCAGGGAGGGCTTGCTTCTTGGTGAATTCTGGTTCTCTTCCCCTGAAGTCTGCTGACTCACAGGGAAAGGCTGGGGTCTGGCTGTCCCTCCACTGCTGGCAGCCCATGCATGGTGCTGGTTTGCAGGTGGGACTTGCTTCTTGTTGATTTCTTGTTCTCTTCCCCTGCAGTCCGCGAATGGCACTGACTCACAGGAAAAGGCTAGCATCTGGCTCACTTTGACAAATTTAAAAGAATAGAAATCTTAAAAATTATGTTCTCCATGGTCATGTACACCTGTATTCTGAGCATTCTGGGAAGCCAAGGCAGAAAGATAACAAGTTCAAGCCCTGCCTGGTCAAGGTAGTGATGTAACAAGATCCTGTCTTGAAAAATGTTAAAAAGGGTGTGTGTGGGTATGGTGTGGGTAGGGTTGCAACTCAAAGTCAAGGTTCTAGGTTCAATCTCCAGTACTGAAAAAAAAGGTATGTTTTCAGATCATGATGGAGTTAAACTAGAATTCAGTAACGGAAAGCTATCTGGAAATTCTTACTTGTTTGAAAATTAAACAACACATTTTTAAATAATCCATGAATAAAAAATGTCTTAAATTAGAAAAATATTTTGAGCAAGATGAAAATACAATTCACCAAATTTGTGGAATGTATATATAAGAAAAGAAAGCTATCAAAACCATAACTTGTAAGATTCCATCTTAGGGAACTAGACAGAGAGGAGTATTTTAAGGCTAAGTGAGATGAAGACAAAACAAACAAAACCAAACAACCAACCTGAGTGAAGAAATTAATGAAGTAAAGAGAAAGGATAACTTTAGAGAAAAATTACAAAACATAAAGCTAATTTCTTGAAAAGATTACTAAGGTTAATAAATCTCTAGATAGGCTAAGAAAAAATAGATCAGACATGAATTACCAATATCAGAAATGAAAGAAAATCCAGTGCTACTCATTCTGTGGATATTAAAGAATAGTAAAGGAAAAATATGAACCATTGCTGACAACTTCTAGGAAAAAGACTAATTCCTTGAAACACACAAGTTACCAAAACACACTCAAGGAGAAGAAGATAATCTCAATTGTCGCATATCTATTAAAATTTAATAAATAATGAATAATCTTCCAAATGTAAGGAAACATGAAGTGTGAATGGTTTCATCAGTAAGTTCTAGTAATCATTTAGGGAAGAAATAATACCAGTTCTCCATGTCTCTTCCAGAAAACAGAAGTAGAAGGAACTTTCTAACACATTCTGTGAGGTCTGTACTACCCTGTACCCAAACCAGAAAAAGGCATTACATCAAAGACAGGATCAGTGTTTTTTGTAAATATAGATAAAAAAAATTTTTTAAAAAACTGAATCCAACAATGTGCAAAAAATTACGGATGACAGTGAAGTGGGATTTATCCCACATATATAGGACTAGTTGAACACTCAAAAACCAAGTGCTGTAACCCACTGCATCAGCAGGATAGCAGAGAAGGCTCCTATGATGATGAGTTGGCATGGTAAAAGCATTCGGTGAAGCTCAGCAACCATTCATGATAAAACTCTGAGAAAAGCAGAAGTAGAGTAGAACTTTCTCAAATTGATAAGGAACATCTGTGAAAAACCTACAGCTAACAGTGGACTGTATCTGAGTTACAATTTTTAAAATAAAAGACGAAATGATTGATATGTGGTATGTCACCTAATCTAGTCTTCAAATGAATTTCTGTTGTTTTCACACATGAATACCAGCAGCCCAGATGGCAAACTTTTGTCACACTCATCACTGCTAAAAAAATAATTATATTGGATGAGTATTATTCTGTCTCATTTACTTTAAGTGATTCATTTCATGACACAGTTGAAGCTGGCCAAGGGAAGTACAGCCCTCACTACTCACTGTTTTGACCTGCTTAATGGTGGAGTCAGTAACTACACATCTATTTATGGGAACAGAAAGTTGGCAGTATTTTACAATGAGTTTGGGGGAGGGTGCTGATGCTGAAGAGCTCGCTTACTTCTGAAACTAGTGCCTATCTACTTATCTGTCCTTTACCTCCGTTTCTCTGCATGTCCCCAACAGAATCACAGAATACTTTGTAAGACACAGTGTCTTTTGAATGAATTATGCACCTTTATACAAATGTAATATTTGACTATTTCTCAGACAACCCAGATCACTTGATTTTTATACTATGGGCTAAGTAGACATATACATTAAAATTTATAAAGAAAATCACCCTCTATTGTGAAAAGTATCAGTGTTAAATATCTCCTTCCCATGCCAGAACTTTTATCAAAAGAGCTTATTTTAAAAAGATTTTTATTTTGAGACTCCTCCATACATTCCAGCTATATAACGGTATAGTGCAGGAGTATTGCATAATGTAGCTCTGAATGCTGTATATGAGCTACTTTCTATTATTCATGTGAGATATATATTTAATATGAAATATTCAAAGAGAATAAAATATTTATACTGTGAAGGCATCATCCTACTATGTCTTTGTGGCTAGCACACAGGAAAGTGTGTTTTGAAATCTTGCTACATATATCTTTCAACATTTTAAGTGAAATAAAGGAGATTAGGAAACTTTTGGGAAATGAGCAGATAAGATACTATGATAACATAACATCAAAATTATTTGGCTCGAGAGCCCTGAATTTGGAGACAGTAGACTTACTTTTTACTTAGTCTGGGCTCTGAGAGGTACTTAACATAGAGCTTTGTGACCTTTTATGTGATATTTTATTTTCTTTATCATACATTTATTTATATTTTCAAATCAAAGATGAGGATTGAGAACATATCCTTGGAGATGCAAAGTCCCTTCTGCTATATTCCAGTGGGCGAGACAGACAAACAGTCAAATAGCAGAAACATTCCTCAGATTGCCACTCCCCTCTATTCTTGGTTACCAACTGGGAGTGAGGATGGTGAAAGATGTGAAGGGAGAGAAGTGGATATGCCCTGTTGATCTAAAAATAGTGGAACCGTGAGTGGACAAGGAAAATACAACAAGGTTGTTGGCCAGTTGAAGGTCCTCTTGAAGCTTGTGGTATGAGTTTGGCAGTGATCTGTGAGCATGGTCCTGTGTTTTATTCCAAAGGGGAACAGATGCAAAAGTAGGTGGGGAGTTTGATTTATACAATGTTGGGATTCGATTTGGTGATAAGATGAGAAGAATCAAGGATCAGAGAGTTGAGGGATGTTTGTAAGAGAATATGTCAAAGGTGTTTATAGATTTTTAAAAGAAATACTGGATGATATAGTTCTGGCATATAGGAAATAGTGCCTTGGGATTCACAGTACACAAGTGAATCTACACACAGGCAAAACCAGGGCATAATCCCAGAATCAGAGCTTTTTGTCTCCTTAATGTAAGAATGGTCTAGTGATTGAAGCAAAGGCCTATGTCCTTTGAAAATTTGCCAAAATTGACTGTTTGGAAATGACATCAATTTCCTTCTCTTTATACTGCTACTTTTACTGAGAACTTAAGCATTTGGTTGAAAGACTTGAATAAATGGATTGATTCTGAATTTTATTCTTGAATCATATCAGGGATAGTAACTGTAATATAATGGTAGCCAACTAATCTAAGTGCAATTTTTTTTCTGAAAATGAATCTTATGATCACCAAAATTTCATTCCAAATTAGTTATTTTTGCCCTTAAACTGAGTGACAGTGGGTGATGTCAACAATGCCTATGAATTATATCATAGTGAGTAGTAACAAAACCTACTGAAGGAGAAGGATATTAGCTATGATTCACTATTAGATTCATTAGATTGATTATTGCTCATTCCTATAATTTTGAAAATTAGTATTATTATCTCCATTTTACTGTTGAAGAGCCTAACATTCAGCATCTGACTGATTTCAAATCCATGTTCTCTGTCTCTCTCTCTCTTTTTTAACATCATGCTGTCTCATCTTTTCAACAGGAGAATTATTCTTGGGGTGTAGCTACCTTAATCTCCTACTCTTCTTTCTCCCTGCAAAAGCTAAGCACATAATCCAAGCCCAGGTTTCTGTAAACGCAGAGAATACTGTTGTTCTGATAGAGCTGTACTGTTCTGAACCAAAAAAATACCTTGCATATAGTAATTGAGGGTGGCCAAATTATCTTTGTTATCTTTTGTTCCCGATATTTAGATCTTGGAGCTTTTGTTCAAATAACTCATCCATGATATCTGGTACATTATTTATACTAATACAAAGGGGAGAAATCACAGCCAAGAAATCCATTCTGTTGATTATCCTTATGTGTTCTAAAATAGATGGCCAAAATCTCTACACATTTTACTGTACAGTATTTTCAAACAGACTCCAAAACTACCAAGATAACTGAGGTGTGAACTGTCCTGTGCCAAGTAGTTATGGCACCTTCTTGCCATAAAATAAAATAATAACATAAAATAATAGCAAAAATAGCAACCTTTTTGTGAAAGCAAATGTGTTTCTTCAGAGAGGAAACAACAGATGGAATATGAGTAATTATCCCATGTAGTCGCTTTGCCCAAGAGCATAATTGTTTACCTAAGCTTTTTTTCTTATAGATTAGAATCTTGTGTTGCAGTCGAATAGATTGATTTAACTGCCTCTGTGACTTCCTTTCATTTTTAAGAGTAGGCTGTCCATGACAAAGAGGTTAATTGCAACCCAGTAGAGCTAAACTAATGTTTTATTAAGAAGCATTTGGCATCTTGAGCTTTTAGAAGAACAAATGTTCTCAGAAGGCCATGAACAACTTACAGAGCAAGTATCAGGCTCTTCATATTCAACTGTCTGTTCATATTACTTCATATCGACCACATCTAAGTAACATCAGCGAACTGTGCTGAATAATCAGTCACACCAGTTAGGTTTCCGTAAAGGTGAGATCAGTAAATGTATCACTGGGCAAAGTTAGAACTGCTGATGCATCTTTTTTTTTTTTTTCCCTCTGACCTAGACAGTGTGGCTGCTCGACTTTTGCAGAGCTTGACTGTACGGTGGGGGTTGGTGAGAGATCAAGTAAACTCAGTTAGCTAGTCACACGAACAATTCCAGACTCAAGAACACAAGGGTGGAGATGTGAGGGAATTCAGTGTGGCATTGTTAGTAACAGTGAAAATCTAGGAACTTTTTCAGTGTCTGTGAGTGGAACATGCCTGTGATCAAGAAAGGGCAAATACTTAATTCTCTGAGGTGATAGAGGTGCTGACAAGAAACAGGTGGCATTGTGGGTTGGTCCAGAGGTGGAAGGAAGAGGTGCGTGACTGAAGGCTATCGTGTTTCTTGTAGCTTCTGTTCTTTGAGAAGAGAGGCCTAAAGTGAGTATCTTGAGAAAACTGCTTATCCTTAGAGCTGGGGACTGTAATTCTAAGCAGAGAGAAAGGAAAAGATTATTGAGCATCACTGAGCGTTCCCAATGATTTAAATGTGAAGTGAAGCATCTCTCCTTGACAATGGTTCTCCACCTCCTAGGGAGTTTTGATAGCAAAACTTGTAAATGGTTACTCATTTGATAATTGTCCCTGGCTCTGATTTCTTTAGGAAGGAAGAATCTTTTGCAAGTCCTCTATAATTTCTGTCCCAGAATGCCTGAGTCAGCTCAACGTTTGCCACTATCTTTCTTTTTCTGTGAGCAGTTCCTGGTTTCCTTTCTGAAGGCAGAATTTTACTCCTCAGTGCTTCCCGTCATCTGCCCAGCCTCCACTACCATACCCTTCCCACCTTCTCCAGCCCAGAGCGCTTCCTTTATATATGAGTTATGTGAGCACTGTCAAAAGCTGAGCGTATTTCCTTTTGTGCATTTTAATTTTAACATATAATGCAGATGCTCTTTTAATTCCTATTTAGCTCTTTAACTCATTTACTCATTCATTCATTTATTCTTTCATTCATCTTTTCATCCATTCATCCATTCAACAAACACATATTTAGTGCCCAGTATGTGTCAGTCTTGGTGACAGTCTACCAAAGATAGAGAAAAATGACAGCTAAAGTCATAATATGCAATAAATTCCCTTTTTTATGTTGAAGTGTACTCTTACTCAAAATATACTGTTTGAAAACACTTTTAGAAATGATGAATTAATGTTACATCTTTCAGTTTCTTTCTGTTATTATTCAGTGATAGGCTTATCTTTAATTTCTAGAGAAAAACATACAAGTGTTACATTTTCACTGTTCTAAAATTTTTTCTTAAGAAATGAAAATAAGGTAAAGGAATGAGATATTCCTTGATCATATTACTGATGGTATTATATGCATTATATATTACACATTATCTTGATCAATAATATACACACATATACAGATATTTGATCAAGCTTTTTTGATACTTAAATTAGGAACCACTGACTCCTTATTAATAAACATAGTGTATTGGGTAATACTATGTCTCCCCAAGTCCTCATATACTTTTGATGGGGCTGAGTTATTGGTTTGTTATTGGTTTATTGTCTGGCGTGGGGATTGGCAATGTGAGTGCTGCACCTGCCCAGGGGTGGAACCGACATATAATGTAAATGAGGCAGATCTTCCTCTTGCTTGCTTCTGTCCTCTCTCACCAGTGCACCTTGTGGCTGTGGCTGCCATGAATGGCAGGCCTCCCATGCCAAGCTTCCTTGGAGCCAACTAAGTGTGGACTGAAACTCCTGAGAAACTGTGAGAAATGAACCTTTCCTTCCCTAATTTTGGGCATCAGGTATTCTGTCTCAGCAATGAGTGAAAAGTAACTAAGACAGAATTTGGTAACAGGAGTGGGGTCGTTGCTGTGACTATTCCTGACCATGTGGTTCTACAGCCTTTGGAAATGGCTTGTGGGAAGAGTTTGGAAAGGTGTGGAGATGTCACCTACATGCATAGAACTGGAAAAGCTTAGGCTGTTCTGCATGGGAGATTCTGGTCAGAGCCCAGGAGACCAGAAGGCTGACAAAAAGCCTGTCGGTAAGGACCAGGCTCGGAAAGTTTCTGCTGGGAAGCAGGTCTGCACTGGGTGTTGGACTCCACATGATGTGTGTTACTGCTTGGCAGAAAGTTTGTCTGTGTTCCGCCCTTGCCTGGAGACTTTACCTGAGACTGAGATTAAGGGCAAAGGATTAATTAGTTTACAGTGAGAAATTATAAGGCAGCCAAATGTTGAAATGGTGGCCTGGCTTTTGTTGGGGGCATTTAGCCAGATTTATGTTGGGAATAAAGAGCAAGGAGCCCAGCATGGTGATTTAAAACATGAGTTTGGCCAGGAAGCTGTGGACTGTAAAGATGGAGCTGAAACCTTGATTGCTGAGAAGGAACAAAAGAATAAAAAAGATGGCCTGGGGGCATCCTGGGAAGTGGTGGGCCTCCACCGTTTGCAGCCTGAAGCCAACAAAGGTGAAAGAGCTTGCTCAGAGAAAAAGGCCGCAGAGTGCCACATTCCAGAGTGGCGACAGAGGCCACAGGAGGTCCCAAAATTGAGGCGGCCATGCCAGATTCCAGAATGGCAGTGGCATAGAGAAGCTATTCCTCACAATCAGGTTCAGAGAGCTCAGTGATCCAGGCAGTCGACCCCTACAGCCAAGAGAGAGGAAAGCCTGGCTACTGCTCCAGCTGGCAATGGACTTTGGTGGCATCCACATAGCACTGGTTTGAAGTACAAGAAAAGGCTAAGGCAGCTTCTGCCTCACCTGCAGAGAACAGTGTGTAAAGACATAAGGGTGGAGCCAAGGAACATGGATTGTCCAAGGAAAGCTATGGAAGTTAAGGCCCCTGAAAGTGCCACAGGGGTGGAATTGCTCAAGCCTTTTGGAGCCTGCAACCAGATTGCTTCAGATGCTGAGCAGAGAACTCCAGGACTTAATGTTTGCCCTGCTGAATTTTGGACTTGCTTTGGTTCCAATGCTTTGTATTCCCATTTGTAACTTTTGGAATGGTAATGTTTATCTTGTGCCTTTGTATGTTGAAAGTGCTTAATCTCGTTTCCGTTTGTACAGGGGGTTACAGTTAAGAGTTTGCCATAGATCTCGAAGGAGATTTGAGACTTGGACTTTTCAACAGTGCTAAAACTGTTAGGACGTTGACAAGTCTTGGAGAGGGACTAAATGTCTTTTGTATTAAGGATGTACACGAGTCCTTGGGGGTCCAGGGGTGGAATGTATTGGGTAATACCATGTCTCCCCAAGTCCTCGTATACTTTCGATGGGGCTGAGTTATTGATTTGTTATTGGTTTCTTGTCTGGTGTGGGGATTGGCAATGTGCGTGCTGCACCTGCCCAGGGGTGGAACCAACATACAATGTAAATGAGGCGGGTCTTCCTCTTGCTCACTTCCACCCTCTCTTGAGTGCGCTCTCACCCTCTCACCAGTGCACCTTGTGGCTCGCGGCCATCATGAACGGCAGCTCCACCACACCATGCTTCCTTGGAGCCAACTAAGTGCAGACTGAAACTCCTGAGAAACTGTAAGAAATAAACCTTTCCTTTCCTAATTTTGGGTGTCAGGTATTCTGTCTCGGCAATGAGTGAAAAGTAACTAAGACACATAGCAAAGTGTTGTACTTTTCAAATGAAAAACTAGAGGATGGTAATAAGCCTTCATTGTCCCATGTCTCCTTCCTCATACTGTTACTTCTCCGTACAATGCTATAAAATAAAAGGATATATTCCATTTTACTGTGTATTTGTATTCAAGAAGATTTGTATTCTTCCTGTGTCATTTAATTTATTCTTTTGCTATCTCCTTTTATGCTTTCAAAAAATTTTTAGATAGGTTTCACTGTACACAGGGAATTAAAATGGTTTTCTTTTTTAATCCAACTCATATGTGAAAAGGGAATACAGTATTGCCTATGTTAGATATATGAACCTTCAGGAGGTAAAATATTGACTTGGAAGTTTTTAGAAATATTCTACACATGGGCTGGGGATTTAGCTCAGCGGCTTGAGTGCCTGCCCGGCAAGTGTGAGGTCATGAGTTCAATCCCTGGTACCAAAACAAAGCAAAACAAAACAAAAAAACCAACCAACCAAACAAAGAAATATCCTATACAATTCTAATATTCAGTGATATAATGAATGGCGGTTATTATCAGGTAAGTGTTTAACACAGTTATGGCTAATATAATTACTGTCAACTGAGGACACTTTCACCACTTTTACCCAACAGAAAACCCAACCAAAGCCTGGAGATAATAAAACAAGTTATGATTTACAAAATGTCCAAGTGTCTTGTTATGGCTGCCTTGATGTCTTGGATCATTTCAAATTTACCTTTCTTGGTCATTTTGACTTTGGGGAAGGGCCAGAACTTACACAGTGCCAGATCTGTGGAATACACCATAGCATCTTTTTTTTTTTTTTTTTTGTGGCACCAGGGATTGAGCTCACAACCTCGTGCCTGTCAGACAGGCACTTAAGCCACTGAGCCAAACTCCTGGCCCTGGTTTTTTGAGGCAGGGTTGCACTGTGTAGCTCAGGCCGGCCTTGTGCTCACTTGTAGCCCAAGCCGTCCTCGAACTCACAATGCTCCTCCTACCTCAGCCTCCCAAGTGCTGGGATTAAAGGCGTGCACTACCATGCCCGGCTACCATAGCGTCTTTACAAGCCTGATTTCCCACAGGAAAGCATTCACTGCAGTGGCATCACTGTAGGCTGATTGCAACTCAAAAAGACACTCATAAAAGAGGACTTCCAGACCTGTTTCTGGAAGTGGCAAGACATCGTGGAATACGTGTGTTTGAAATGATGGGGAGTATTTTGAGGAAGAGTGATGGCCTTGTGTCTTTTACTGTATTTTTCATTTAAACATATACTCTATTCTTTGACCTGTCCTTCAAGTTTTAAATCTTATTTTAAACTTGCAAATAAAAATACAGGTAACAGTTATTTATTAACTTATTTTTGGCTTATTTTATGCCAGACCCTGTACCAAGTGCTGAGTGTGGAGAGAGGAACAAAAAGTATCAAAGCAGTAAAAGGGACTTGTTAACCACCAACGATGTCAGTGTTATTTGTGCCACAATCAGTGTGTATACTGTGGTGTTCATGCACAGAGGAAGATGCCTGTCTCTTACTGGAAGTTCAAAGAAGCTTCCAAAGAGAACCTTTGCTGTAACTGAGTCTGTCAGTACGTGTTAGACAAACTGGTGAGGGAAAAGACATTCCAGGTAGGCAGAATCATTACAGCACATAAGAACATGAAAACATGAGACATCTTTGGGTGCACAAAGAATTCCTAGAATTTTTAAAAACTTTTTTCTTAAATTTTAAGTTTTATTAGCACATGTTTGCAGTACATAGTGATTGCATTTATTATGGTGGACTTGATACATGTACATAACACACATCTTAATTCTTTTTACTTCTTTCTCTCTCTTTCCTCCTCCATCTCCATCCTTATCCCTCCTTCTCTTGCTTCTTCACTTAATTTGCTATTGATTTTGATAAGCATATGAGAGAATGGCAGGTAATAGATACAGTGCATATTTGGGGGACAGAAACTAAACAACCTACATACATTCCAAAGAATAGTGCTTATTAAAGGGTTGGCAGAGGGAAAGGGCATGGTCAGATTTGTGCTTTAGAAAGAACTATGTGACCAATGTGAATGTGTTCCTTCAGATTCTGCTACCTAATTCCAGTGATAGGTGATATATTGTCTGACACAATGAGGAAGGCAGATTATTCAATTTGAGACCTATTCATTGATAAATTATTATCTATAAATGCTAAGAAGTGTTTTGCCATGTAATGTGTATATAGGTAATCCTTGAAGGAAGATGGTAAATTTCAAGTTTCTAATTTGGGCATTTGGATATATCATCAGGCAATTTACCCAGATTAGGAATACTGGAATGATGCAGGGTTGGGGACAGGGGAGGAGATGATGATGGAAAGAATTTTGGATATGTTTGCCTATAGAACAGCTTAGTAGGACATAGCCACTGGCCCATGGACACATAAGTTTGCCACTCAGAAGAAGAATATTCATTGGTGATAGAGATTGCACTTTTTAAAAAAATGATGTTGAATTTTTTAGATCTGGTAACTTTTGGTGTCTCTTTGTATCTTTAGCACATTGTACATGGTAAACATTAAGGTTATGTGTGATTATCGTAACAATTTTTTTATTCTAGTCTCTTGCATGAGGTCCACTGACGAGGAGGAAGTACCTTCCATCAACTGATGCCATTTATTTATTTTCCAACTTAATTATTGAATACATAAAAGGAGCTGAAATAGTGGGAGCAATTCTAAGTTTCAGCGAAATCAGAGTTAGTCCAAGGACTAGTAGTAAACTCATGTTGGAGTGGAAAATGGTGGTTTGATAGCCAGAGAGGACATAGCTAGACAATGAAGCAAACTCTTCCAGCTCATGGGAGTGCAAAGGGGAGCACCGGGGAGCAAAGGATATGGGCAGATAGTTGCTGGGGGAAAATAGAAGTCAGATGCTTCTCATCTGTCTCATTCCCTGCTAAGAGATTTCATTTTGCTTAATCAAGGGGAGAAGAAGGGCAGAGGTCCATCTTCTGTAACTGGTTCAAAGCTGGTTGGGGGCCGATGACCCTACATAGAAGAGGAATAAAAATCTCTTGGCAACTGATCCAGTGATATATGGGGTCTTGGCTCCTCCTTTAGGGCACTGGTTGTAAGCTTGCATCATCATCAGCTTAAGATGCAAGTTCTTTTGTGTGGAAGATACAAAGTTTACCTGCAGTTTAAAGGTATAATTAGTGTAATTACTCCTAAAGGGTTCTAGTGGAGCTTCCTTTCCACCAATGCCATCACAGCTTGACCCTCTGCATCACAAAATGTCCTTTCCTCCAGTGCTTCTGGTCTAGAAACTGCTGCTAGGACTGCTTCTGGCTTTCTTCATAAGGATCAGGCAATGCCAATACCTCCCATAGTTTGAGCTCTTTCACCACCATTCTATCAAGCCTGACTATATTCTGTTAGAGCAGAGACTTGACCTCAGAGATGCCTCTATGGTGACTCTCTAGGGAATTTTCTATCCAGAGACTGATTGCCTCTCTAGCCACCTTGGGGTTTCGTGATTGCCCTGACACTTCAAATGATACTGTTGTCTCTTTGAAGGATGGAGAGGATACTCGGGAATGACTAAGATCAGGAAAGGAGGGAGCCGGGGCCCTCATTTGCATACCCAACTTCACAGCAAGCCTTCTGGAAGAGTCCCTGGTTTCAGCATTTTTATGCCTCACCCTGACTGCTAGCTGCTAAGTAGGTAGCACTTTAGAAGTACTTCTTGTGTTTTAGTCTAGAAGGGCTCCCTCCTATGTACTGGACTCCTGTGCTATAGCTCAGGCCCTATTAAAGACTTTGATGTTCCTGTTAAAAAAATAGTAATAAAGCATAATATCAGTTTCATTGTATGATTTGACAGGTTTCAAGCTAATGTATGTCCTGAATTTTTTCTGTTATCTTTTGTCACATTGTCTGAAATTTCATCATGCCATTACGTATCATTGCTTTAGATCAGCAGTTTTTAAAAAAATTTTTGTATTTAAGGAGTTGTTTAGCAAATCCTGTAATACTATAGAAATTATCAAATAGTTTAATGAAATATTTAATATATCAGAGCTTTTGAGATCTCAGAGAAAGGATAGTTGAGACAGGACCAGAATATGATTGGCTTTGTTTAATTTCTTCACATTTCGTTGACATTTCCTTGAAATTAATGATTTTAATATTGGTAATTCAAGGACCCAGAAGAAATGTCCTTCCCATTAAATTCTCATTCTTTTCCCCTAGGAGCTATTGTTCTATCAGAAAACATTAGGATTCTAGATAACCAAAATGTAATTTTTAGATAATTCTGCATTTCTTAATGAGAAAAATAACATTTTTGCCATGTTGGGAGATAGGAATATATGAGATTTGTTGAAACGGGGCTTTTTCTCTTATGTGTGAATATCTCCACTCAAATATTCTGTAGGTCTGTTTTTATTAGAGTAATACTAGTTGCTATAACAAATAACAATAATACTTCAATAATAATGCATTATTGCTAATAAAGTAGATATAATAGTCATTTGACACAATTGAAGCATATTTCTCATTTGCATCGCAGTCCAAGCAGAGTGATCCTGGCAGGCATATGGCATCCTTCCATGCTGTGATTCAGTAGCTTTGTGTCCCCTAGGGCCTTGTCATTTGCATCCAGTTGGTAGAAAGAGGAGAAAGTATACAGGAGCCTCACTTGCTTCTTAAGCTTTAACAAGAATGTGATACTTACCTGCTAACTTTCCATTGGTGAGAACCATTAATGTGGACCACACAGTGATGCAAGGAATGCTGGGAAATGCTGGGAACTGGAAACAGGTAGTTGGCTTCCAGTAAGAGACTTAGATAATGTAAGCGGGAGCACTGAATTTAGTGGACAGTTATCTGCTTTGGCTATAGGGATTATATAATAGATATGGGCACAACACAAAGATCATACATAAAAATTGCTCATTATTTTATCACCTCATGTTAAATATATGATGATGTTTATGTTTGCTTTAGATTGATTCTTTTCATTTGTTCTTGGATTCCTTATTCATTCTGTATGAAAGGCTGAGACCTACTTTCTGTACTTTTCAGGTTGGACAAAATTTGCCCGATTGACACGGGCTTTGACAAATAGCCGGAGTGTTTTGCAGCAGCTCACGCCAATGAATAAAACAGAGGTGGCTCACAAACACTCGCGATTAGCTGAGGTAAGTGTGAGTCTAATTTCGCTTCCCAAGATGGTGCTGTTGGTACATTTTTGTCCCAAGTGATTCAATATAAATATTTCTGGCTATTATACTGCAAATATATAGGTGTTAACTAATTTTTCCCTTGTAGAATTGGAGAAGTCCCCAATATATTTTTTTATTCTAAGTTTTGAAATGGAACATAGATTATGACATCTCAGCTGCCTGTAAAGTGTGAGGTTTCATTGGAACAATTCTGTATGCAGCAAGAATTTACTGAGAGTTTGTTCTGTGCTTGGCGCTCTGTAAAGGGTGTAGAGATGAATAAGCAATGGTTCCCGCCGCCAAGGAGTACAACATATAGTGGAGGAAACTGATCAGAGAATTTAAAAAGACTACAGCAGAGTGCAATAGGATGCATGTGGTAACACTGGCCCAGATCTGGGCTGCAAGGGCAGATGCCTGAGTGAGGTGATTCCTGGGTTAAGCGAATCTGGATGGCAGGTACAGAAGGAAGGCTGGCATAGGCCAAGTTTTGAGATGATTTAGGATGAGGGTCTTGAGTGAGCCTGTAATGGGGCTGAATTCAGGTGGGGAAGGAAAGATTGGGGTAGTGTACAGTACGATGGTGGTGGTTGGCCTCTCATGTGTCAGAAAAACCTCTCAAAGAGAGATTGATCCCAACTGGTTTCTTTTGTATGTCATTTTTTTTAGTGTATTAATTTAAAGACATTCAAAGAAGGGGTCCATAGCTTTCACCAGATTCCAAAGGGATCTAAGGCACAAAGATGACTAAGATCCCTTGCTTGACCTATTAATTCTGTGGAGAATGAGTATGCAGGAAACAGATTAAGAAGACCTAGTAGTCATTTATCTAGAATAATCCTAAGCATGGAAGTGGTAACAGAGGAAGGCAGATTATAGCCACACCAGGATTAGAGTCAGCTCATTTGTTGACAGATGAGAACTGAGTGTGAAGCAAGAGGATCGGTAAAGGATAGGTTTATGAGTTTTGTTTCAGAGAACTGGGTAAATAGTGCTGCTGCTTAATGAAATGACAAATACGAAAGGAGAAAGAGAAGGAATAATGACAGTGAGTTCAGTGGTAGATGTGTTAAGTTTGAAATGTCTATCCACATGGGGAAATGGCAGTGGGATTTATGAGTCTTGAATTCGGAAAGGATATTTGGGCTTCACTTATAGATTCTTTGTCATCTTCACAAATACGAATTTTAGTCAGAGGACTAAGCAGTGTTACTCTGAGAGAGTGCATTGAGACCAAAAACAAAAGGAATTAGGATAGAACTCCAAGATAGCTGCGAGCTTTATGACTTGCATGATTTCTGTAATTATTATTTGTCTTAACTGGTATGAAAGATGCCAACAATCTAATTAGGCTATCAAAAACTATGCTGAACATATAATGGGAACTCAGAAAATATTCTGATGTGACTTAGCAAAGAGGAGAAAGATAAAATTAAAATGCATATGTTCATCAATTTACTCTGCTAGGGGACAGTGAGTGGGCACACTCCAGAATAACTTGTAAGTAGTTGTAAATATGAACCCTGGCTTAAAGAGGGTTAGGAAGTAAATATGGCTCATGAATTTAGAGCTATGGAGGTTTTCTTAACTCATAGTTAACAGAGACACTTGTTACAGTTTTTTGCTCTAACACTGTTAGCTTGGGGACAGATTAATACTTTGAGATTCAGACATGTTTTTAAAAATACAAGTAAGACATTAACATAATTATTATTTGTTACTAGTATTTGTAACATTGAAAAAGATATGAAATTAGCACACTATTTAAAATGATTAGATACAGCTTAGTTTTTCCGTGGTGCCTGTTATTAAGTACTACTTGGTTTTGGTACTACCTTCTTGTTTGCCTGAAGTTGTCCATGTCTAAATCCAAATCCAGCTCAAGAGTAACAGCTAGTTTCTGTGGCTGTTGAATTTTATAGTCATGATTTCTCTTGGATTTTGATGAACTATACTTTATTCAGACATTTCCTTTTCCATGTTGTGCTACTGGATAAGAATAAAAGAAAGGGTCACCTAGATAAGAAAATCCTCTGTGTTAACTTCCTGAATAATTTTGGAGTTTTTTTTGTTATTCTTAATCAATGTCAAGGGAACATGTGGAAATACAGGGTTTTGATGGCAGTACACCCTTAGATTTTCAAAAACACACTGCAAAGAAGTACCAACTTAGCCCAAGATTGTTATTTTTCCAATTATACTCAAAGACTTATGTAATTCACTCAAGTAAAGTATCTGTTTTTGCTATGGAATTTTAGGACATTTCAGTTTCCCTAAGATGTAAATTTGATCTTAGTCTCACCCATTTCCTAATTTTGGATCTCAAGCCCAGTTTCAAAGATTCTAGTCTCCATGTAGGAAGTTAATTAATTTCCCACAAGCATTGAACATGGTGCTGATGGCCTTTAGCTGGTTCACATTTATGCTGCATGGATATAAATGTACACACCCTCGTCTTGATGTGGGCCTGACTTTGTTAGAGTCATCGCTCTCAGATCTTCAGAGAAGAAGAATGTCCGTGCATTGCACAACGATACATCCGAAAGTGTGATTTCATCCTTTCTTTATCTCAGGCTTATGAAAGTGCAAATAAAACGGCAATGGAAGGGCAAAGTTATTACTCATTGCTCTATAAAAGAGCTCAGTTGTGGAGCCCAGTGATGATGGATGCACACAAGAAAGAGCAAAGCCCAAATGCTTGTGTTCCTTTCTTTGTTATTGCCATCTTTTCTTCTCTTTCTCCTCTGTCTCGTCTTCCCTACAACTGTGTTCTCTCTCCTTCTTCTATTCTTGCTCTTCCTCCTCTTCATCTAGGATTTTGGGAATTTTTTTGTATGTTAGTAAAGAATTGGATTGGGAATGGCTAACTGTAAGACAAAGATCTCATCTTGATCTGTGCATTGTCATCCCCTGGAAATGTTCAAAAATTCAGGGTTCTCAGAGAACCCACACAGGGCCACTTTAGTCATTCTTTGGGTAAGGACTAGGTGGATATACACTGTACATTTAAAAATCGCTCCAGATGATTCTAACATGTGGCCAGATTTAAGACACACTAAACTTGAGAGTGAGAAGAGAGACCTTACATTTTTCCAGGGTACTGGGCAGGACCTGCTTATTCGTTGATGCAGGAAGCACCATGTTGAAGCTCTACACACTTAAAGGAGCGCTTGAAACATTTCAATTTCTATTAACTGCAAAAGAAAAAAGAACTTTTAGATAGAAATATATGATATTAATATATTTGTCTTTGTACCAATGTAGTTATAAAATATAACTTTTTATTTTTTTAGTTGGAGGATGGAGTCCTATGGACCATGTTGGTAGTAAGGCCCTCGCCCCTTGTTCTTATTTTCCAACTTTTAATTTCTTTGTGCTCAAGCTCATCTGTGCAGGTCTAAGTGGTAAAATAGTTGCATTGTGTAAGAAGGAAATTTTCATGGTTCCCACAGTCAAATTGGAACAGATAGACTAATGGTTGAAAGGCAAAGGAGAAGCCTTGCTCGTGTATAATTATTTATATATAAAACTCCATCACAACATGAAGCTCATAGTCCTAGCAGAATAATTTTATGCTGGTAATTTAAAAACTTATGAGAAAAATATGTGTGTGACCCTGGTAAAATAGGCAAATACATAAACGATCCTCAAAATACTTACAATCCTCCTACTAAAAATAATTATAATATACAGCTAAAGAGAATACTACTGATGTTTTTCGTATTGAAAATAGCAAGAATAGTTATTATATAACTAGTGTTCAATTATGTAACTTCAATTTATGAGAGAAGTTTTAGGATATTCTCTCAAGTTTCAAAAGATGGTGGTGCATTTGTTTTGCTTTGTGCTGTATAACTTACAGAGCTACATGCTAATGAGCACTTTTGTTTATATCTGCTTCTATATTCAAATGTTTAATGCATTTATGATTTAGATTTTTTGTCTCCTGCTTCCTGAGTTCTATTAGTTCTAGAGACACTGAATAATTAGTTACATAAGATGGGCAAGTCTGTTGGAAGTGTTATTTAACAAAACAAAACAAAACAAAAACCTCTAGAAGCCAAACAATAAATGAAAAAAAAATTAAAAGTAAAATATATCCACTTACAAGCAAACCTACCACCACCTCCGCTACCACCGCAAGAAAATAAAACCCCAAAACCTACACCACAACAAAATAAAACCCCAAAACCTAAAATGACGAATTCCCACTTACAAAATTCTTCAATACATGCATTATCCTTAGCTTCATTGATGGCATGAAGCAGAGGTTTTTGATCTGCTTCCTCAGTTCTTTTCACAATTTCTAGGTTTCAATTTCAGAAAGCAATGCTGTGTCCTGTGTTTGCCACATTCAGTCAGGGGTGCCCAAACCTCTCCTTTTGCTCTGATATTTGCTTTTTCTTGGTTTCTCACTGTATTTACAGACGTACACAGAGTAAATCAGGGTTCATATAACCTTGGACTGAAATGTTTTCATTTATCAAAGAAGTATGGAGAAGTAAATTTGAGCATTTAGCATTTTTTTTTCCTCTATAGAATTTACATCTGGCAGGAAGCTCTTTATGTCCTGGTTTAAGGGAAAAAAGGAAAAAAGCAGTATATCACATAACCCGGTTCCATGTATTGTTGTGCTAGTAGTGAGGGTGCTTGCTGACTTTCTTGGCAGCGAGGTCACCAGCAGTGGGGCTCTAGGGTTCAATAAAGCCACCAGAATCAAGGCGTTCTGCAAGGTGCTAAAAATGTGTGAAAAATGGATGAGGCTGACCACCCATACAGTGAGAGGCATGTGGTTCAGGACAGGCCTGTAAAGTGGGTGTGCACAAGGCCCTCCCTGCAGCGTTGCTGGACGATTTTGGCAACTGAAGAACAAGGCAGGTAGAGAAGTAAACAGACTAACTTTTGTAAAGCAATTGGTCTTGGAGTGACTTCTTTTGAACAAATTACAATTTAGGACAATTTGCAACATGGGCACAAAGCTATATACCATGCTTGGCCTTAAAGCCAAGAGTTAGGACAAATGAGCTGTGGTTTGACAGTAAGTTTAAATTCATTACCCAATGTGCAGAAATGAGTCAGTTATTTACATATATATTCTCTCTCTTTTAGGTTCTTCAGCTGGGATCAGATATCCTTCCTCAGTATAAACAAGAAGCCCCAAAGACGCCACCACACATTATTTTACACTATTGTGCTTTTAAAACTACGTGGGATTGGGTGATTTTAATTCTTACCTTCTACACCGCCATTATGGTTCCTTACAACGTTTCTTTCAAAACAAAGCAGAACAATATAGCCTGGTTGGTGCTGGACAGTGTGGTGGATGTTATTTTTCTGGTTGACATTGTTTTAAATTTCCACACAACTTTTGTGGGGCCTGGTGGGGAGGTCATTTCTGATCCTAAACTCATAAGGATGAACTACCTGAAAACTTGGTTTGTGATCGATCTGCTGTCTTGTTTACCTTATGACATCATCAATGCCTTTGAAAATGTGGATGAGGTAAGTCATTTTGATTTTGTGTTTTTGAATACTGTGGGTCATATGTTCTCAAAACATCAGCATGAAGAGATTGCGCGGATGATACAAGGATCTTTTTAGCCACCACTTTAAAACTTCATTCTATTAAACACTTGCTGCAAGTTATATTTGATTCCCTTAAGTTGAGTTTCATGATTTCTGGATGAACATGCTAATTACAAGGAAAATGACTGTGGTTAAAGGTTGTGATTAGAGTAGATAGAGGAGAAGCAAAATAGCTGTATTTGGAGTCCATAGATGATGAAGTAGATATATTTTAAAATTGTTCATCCATGGATCTTTGGACTCCTTTCTTCCTCATGCTTATGGGAGCAGTGCTAAAAGCTACAAAGGTGATGAAACCTCACAGAGGAATGGCTCTTGACTTTTTGCCATTTTGGTTTCTACTTTCACTTCAAATTTTGTCTGAATACATTTGTGAATGGAGATGGTATTGAATGACTTCTTGTGTATGGTTTAATAGAAGGTTCTGCTCCTTCAGTGTTATCTGTGCTACTGGAAATACTTCAAAGTGTGGGATATCTTCAAATATCACTACATTCGTAGCTTCTTAGTGTCTTACTTCAAAGTGAATTATTTGCAAGTTGTTATACCAAAGTAAGAAGATTCAACCAATAATTTCTGTTAATAATGTAGAGCAGAGTTAATACAGAGTATCTCTTATTATTAAACATGTTTTTGTAATGATAATGTTATTAAATTAATTTTCCTATAGATTCTGCTATTTTTCTATTAAGTTGTTCAGATGAAAACTTCGTTATATTATTGTTAATGCTCTTGTTACTCTGTGTTAAGAGTTAGGTCAAAACTTTTCTTTGATGGCTTTTTATATAAAATTTCTACCTTCAGTCAACTATAATGGCATTAAAATGTATTTCTCTGGAAGTCAAATGTAGGCTTTGTATTTTGACACTGTTAACATATTTGTTACCTTAAAAATTATGGAAAAGAGGAATCATAGTAATTCATTTTCTAATTTTAGATCCCACTCACATGTAACTTTTAAAAGTACATTTATTTCTTTCTAACTTACCCTTTGGAGATAGTTAAAAGGAATTAATTTTGAAAGTTCTCATTGTATGATAAAGGGATGAGAAATGGTTTTTCACTGACTACATCAGTATCTTATGACTATAGTTATTTAGAACACGAGTTCTCAGAGTTTTGGTTTCAGGGATGGTTATTTTGGGAGACATTTTTCCATGGGAAGTGGCACGAGAACGATGGGTTTGGGATGATTTAAAGGAGCACTAAGTCTAGAGCCTTCACATGTATGTACAGTTCACAGGAGGATTTATGTTCTTATGAGGATTTAATGCTACCACCGATTTGATGGGGAGTGGCTAGAAATACAGATAAAGCTTGGCATGCTGTCCTGACACTCACTTCCTGTTCTGTGACCTGATTCCTAACAGGCCACAAACCAATACTCATTCATAACCTGGGGATTGAGGATCTCTGACTTAGAAGATAGACATAAAGATTTCAATGTGGATTCTAAAAAAGTTAAGTTTACAGAGCAGAGAGTAGAATGGTGGTTACCAGGGACTAGAGCAGTAGAAAGATGGTTGGGGAGATGTTAGTTAAAAGACACAAAATTTCAGTTAGGTGGGAGAGACTAGCTCAGGACATCCACTTTACAGCATAGTGACCATATTTAACAGTATCATATTTAAAAATGCTGAAAGCATGAATGGATGGAAGAGAGTGGGGATATACTTGTCTGCTGTGTGTTACTGTAATGAAATTCCTGAGACAGGCTACTTAGGAAGTGAACAGAGGCTTATTCTCCTCATAGTTCTGGAGGTTTGTCTGCAAGATTGGGCAGCCCTATTTCTTTGGGCCTCTAGTGAGACTGCCAGATGGCAGTGGTGGGAGCATGTGGTGGAGTAGTGACAGAGCCAGGAACAGAGAGAGAGAGAGAGAGAGAGAGCGCAAGAGCACGCAGACAGGCAGACTTCCACAGTCCCTTTTAAGGGCACATTCCTGTGGCTTAAGTGTCTCCACTTCGACCTATCTTTTAAAGGTCCATAGGACCTCCTAATAGTGCCATCCTGGGGACAAGCCTTTACAGATGGGCCTCTGGGGACATTCAACATCCAGATCATATCAGGACATATGTGTTCTCACCCCTAAGATAATGCGTATGTTAAATATCTAAATTTAATCATTCCATATATATATGCTTCCATATATATACACACATTGGGAATATGTACAATCTGATTAGCCTATTAAAAATAAATCAAAAGATTCTCAATTCATAGAAAAGAACATTCATTCAATATATTACATAATAAAATGTATTTATAATTATAAATAGATAATATTATATCAGTATATAATATTGTATATACTCATTTAAGTATATATTAGACAATCTCAACTTTTCATTTGAAAGAAAACTCAAAGTAACACTACCCTGCAATACTATTTTTAGTTACCACATTGCAAAAATCAATACTAAGTGGAAACGCTAGGCTAGTGAGTGTGGAGACTAAGGCAGATTGTTGTTCAAATCTCTCTTCTTGAAAGTTGTACTGAGTTGTTGCAGTTAGTGGTATCCTGGGTCAGACTCGTGGCTTGGGAAAGCCGGTTATTAGCACCTTTTTCAAACTCAGGTTTCAATGATGTCACCTTGCTACCTTTAAACTGGCCATAGTGGAAGTATTTACACTGCAGAAAGTAGCAAATGCTCCACCCTCCCTTAGCTCCCTTTAACTTTCTGTAGTACAGCAAACCACCACTAAACTCAGGTGATTAAGGGCTGCTGTGATTTCAGATTTGCTGCAGTGCACATGCTGGACACACTTTCCTAATGCTGCTTCTAGCCCACGAGCGACATGGTAGGAAGACTGTAATTAGCATACTTGTGCTACTTTTGCTCTGGGACTTCCTGTTATGTCTTGTGTTTAGATATCCCCCTAAAGCCTCATTAGGTCATAGGTGGGGGTTTTTCAGAAGTGGCTGGACCTAAAGTGTGTGATGCTGGAATTGATTCATGGTGTAATGCTAGGATTAAGACGCTAGGATTAAGGGTGTGACTCCTACCCACCCTCCCTTCCTAGGTAGCCTGGATAAAATATGAAGGAGAGAAAGAGCTATATTTATCCCTTGTTGCTTTGCTACCTTCTGCCTACATGAACCATTGCTCCTCTGTTTTTGGAGCCAGCAGATTATGGACTAAAACCTCTACAAAACTGAGAGCTAAATAAACCTTTCCTCTTTAACTTCAAGTGTTGGGTATTTTGTCTCTGCAATGAGAAAAAAGTAATTAAGACACTTTCTATTACTATACTTAAGTCTGTGATTTTTCATCCTCCCAAATCTTCTTTCCCTCTTTCACAGTTGTCAGATGTGCATTATGGTCTGAAAGCTTACCTCTCCCCCAACACCATTCCCAGACATCTAAATCAGTAAAATTCTTATACAAATGTTCCTGGCTTGGCATAAGATTGTTACAGAACCTGAACTGGTAAAGTGGTGTCCAGGACAAGCCATTTTCACACTTTGCTTAAAATAGCATAAAGGGGTGAAACCTCTATGAAGAATAATTGGCAGTGTTTTATTTTAAAAAAGAACAGATCATATCATTTAGGGGATTTTTCAGAGTATTTGCTTCTGAGGTACCAATAACCCCATTATATATCTTCCCTCTTGGTATTTTAGTTTTAGACCTTGACTTCTCACTTTGGCAGATGCGATCTTAGCCCCCTTTTCTATCTGTTCTCACTATTTTACATGCATCATTTCCTTCATGTCCTTTTCACAATCTAGGTATATTATCTTTTTGGTTCAATCAGTATGCAGTGTTTATATTATTATAACTACATGTATACTCTTTATAGTCAAACCCTGAAGTATACTAAATTACTTTTCCTTTTTTGTACTTCTGTTTTCTCAAGAGCTGATAGCTGTCAACTTTTATCATTTGCTTAGTTTTCTGTCCACTTATTAAATCACTAAACTGTCTGCTAATTGTCTAAATATCCCCTCATTACATAAATGCAAGGTATATTCCCTTTATATGCATTTATTTTCCTTTCGTTGCTTTGCTTGTGCTTTCTATATCTCTCCTTCTAGAACTCCTTTTAGATACTGTATCTGCTAGACTAATGGGCTAATTCCTTTCTTTGGTTAGGAAGTTTTTCTGTTAATCATTCTTACATAATTAACATTGGCATTTGACTTACATTCTGAAAGCTTGTAAATATCTTTACCTTTCTCCTGAATAATATAAGAACCTCTTCACCGTCTATCTTTCAGGTTATCATCATTTTGTATTTTGATTCCACATTATTTTTGACCCTCTCTTTTGATTATTATCTTACTGATTTACCTGACTGTCAATAGTTACTTAATTTTGTGCATGCATGTCAGTTTCTTTGTTTCTTGGTCTGTCTTGTAGACTGGCCCTCTATTACGCAGTGGAAACATTCAACTTTCTCCTTCAGGAAACCTTCCCACACCATTCTCCATTAGCTCTTTACTTGCCAATACATTCATTATAGCTCATCTTTACTTATGGATGTGCAAATGTATTCATATAGTTGCATTTATTTTCCTTTTGTTGCTTTGCTTGTGCTTGTGAGCACCTTAGCAGCTGTTGCATAATCTTCAGGCTTGTGCTGCGTGCAGGTCATATTTTTCCAGGAGAATTTGGGATGCTGACTCTTGCTTCCAGGATCCATACTGTGGGAAAAAAGGAACAAATTGCCACTAATATAACAAGATAAGTATAAGATGTAAGGTGTAAATGAGAAAAGAGACATAAATGAATTTTGTTTTGTTTAATTCTATGCGTATTATTTCATTTGTAATAATTTCATTATAAGTCTTGTGAAGATGTGTCTTTCTTCTTTTTGAGACTCCTTCATTACCCTTAATGTATGTTGGTGACTCACTGACACGAAGCAGTGAAGTGTTAGCAAAGCTTTAGTAAACTGTATGATGACCTAAAAATAAAATGGAATTTAAACACTAGTGGTGACTTGGGAATAAAAGAGAATATGATTCTGAAAATTACAATAATAGTATATTAGAATCATTACTTAATGCAATTGGGTTGTTGGTACCCTTTAAATTGAAATCTATAGATATTTCAAAAAGCCGTATGAATGGTATAGGTAGAAAGTATGTAATTTTCCTGTTTTAGTTTTCCTGACTTTAAACTTATTAATCAAGTAGAGATACTGCCTTAGTCTGTTTTGTACTACTTCTATCCTTTAATATAGTGTGTGTGCAGAATAACTGAGAGGACTTAGAACTTCTTTATTGTCAAGATCGTCGATGTTATTTGAAGGTAATTTGATTTACTAGGGATTCATGAATTAGATGTGTGCTTTTTAAAAGAAAACCACAAGGCAGGAAAGATGGAGTCCATTATGGAAAGCATTTGGTCTGAAAAGAAGGAATGTAAGTTTCCCAGAAACCATAAACAGAGGGAAAAAGTTGCTCTTACTCTGAATCGAAGCAACAGAATTGTACTGTTTTGTGGTGTGCATTTTAATTAACTTTAAGGGGTTTAGAAAGCTTAATTTTTTGGGGGGAGTTGGGGTGACTGAATAAAAGAACTTTAGAGAAAGATGGGGCTGCTGCAAATAATGTACTGTACAGTGGCAAAACAATATGTAGGAAGCAGGATACATGGGGAATTTAGATGATGATGACATTACTATGTGCTAAACATGTAGCACATAGGTCAGAACAAAATGAATGTGGGAAAAAATCACCCATACATTGATTAAGCAGGAAAAATGAATGTAACAGTGATTGCTCTGTTTTGGAAGCATATTAATATTTTTAATTTTTAGAAAAGTTTGTAGAAAATAATTTCTACATTATTAGTATTTATGGATTATGCTTGTCAAGATGCCACATGTGTATTTCACTTTACATTTATACATTACTTGTTTTTTATTTCTAGTCATCAAAATAAGAATTGGAATTCAGGCTAATTATGCTTATAGATTTTAGTGACTTTTGTCAGCCTGATTCTCTCTTTGTGCCTTTTGTGTCTTAGACCTTCCACCAATAATAGTATGTTAGAATCATTACTTAATGCAATTGGGTTGTTAGTACCCTTTAAATTGAAATCTATAGATATTTCAAAAAGCCGTATGAATGGTATAGGTAGAAAGTATGTAATTTTCCTGTTTTAGTTTTCCTGACTTTAAACTTATTAAATCAAGTAGAGATACTGCCTTAGTCTGTTTTGTACCGCTGTAATAAAATACTGTCTTCTGTGTAATGTATAATGAACAGATATTCATTTCTCACAGTTTTCTGAAGTTTGAAAAATACAAAATCATAAATGCAGAGCCCTCACACCTGCCCTTAGATCTCAATTCCCAATTCCCAGTTAAGTTTTGACAAGAATTTTAAGAGAGGATAAAAACATTCAAACCATAATACTGTCCAGTTCTCCCCAGAACTGTTTGTTTTCATTCTTTGTTTCCTAGCTGACTATGACATGTCAACATTCAGTCCTAAGCAATCTTCTTTTAATTCTAACTTTATAAAAAGCAAAATAGATTTTATTGTTTTGAGCAGTTTGGGACTAATGATGATATTGAAGGGAAGATACAGAGATTTTTTTCAAATTCTGTGTTGTCCCATACATTCTCAGACTGTCCTGATGCTGTAATAAAATCCCACATCGGAATAGTGCATTGCTTACAACGGATGAACCTACATAGATATATCATGATCACCCAAAGCCAGTTGTTTCCTTGAGAATTTATTCTGTTTTGAACGTGGTGTGGGTTTTCACCATGTGTGAGGGCAGGTACTCACTATTATAGTATGAAACAGGTTTGTTTCATTGGCCTAAAAATCATCTTTGTTTATTCATCCATCTCTCCCCACCAAACCCAGGCAATCATTGATCCTTTTAAGGGTTTCTGTTGTTTTGCCTTTTCCAGGTGTCATATAGTTGAAACCAAATAGTTTATAGCATTTTCATATTGGCATTTTTCACTTAGTAATATGCAGTTATGTTTCTTCCATTTCTCTTCAAATTTAGATAGCTCATTCTTTTTAGGACTGAATAATATATCATTGTGTGTAGCACAGTTTGTTTATTCATTCATCTACTGAAAGACATCTTGGCTGCTTCCAAGTATTGTCAATTATGAGTAAAGCTGCTCTAAGCATCTGTATGCAGATTTATAGTGGATATATAGGTATAAATTTTCAGTACATTTGAGTAGATACCAAGGAGCATAATTCCCGATCTTATGGTAAGAATGTACTTAGCTTTGTAGAAAACTGTCATATCATCTTCTGAAGTGGCTATACCACTGTGTATTCCCATCAGCATTGCATAAGGGTTTCTATTTTTCTCTGTCCTGGCTAAAAGTTGGTGGTGTTAGTGTTTTGTGGCCATTCGAATAGATCTGTTGTGGTATATCATTTAATTTGTATTTCCATAATGATTTTGAACATCTTTTCAACTGCTTGTCATTGAAGTATCTTTTTACGATGAGGCATCTTTTCTGATCTTTTGTCCATTTATGAAGTGAGTTTCTAGAGTTCTTTATGCATTTTGGATAATAGTTCATGTATGTCTTTTGCAAATATTTCTGTGGTATGTCTTTTCATTCTCTTGATAATATCTTTCAGAAATCAGAGTTTTCAATTTTAATGAATTTCAGTTTATCAATTATTTGTTTGATGGATTGTGCCATTGGTGTTGTATCTTAAAAGTTATCCTAGCCGGGCGTGGTGGTGCACGCCTTTAATCCCAGCACTCAGGAGGCTGAGGTAGGTGGAGTGTTGTGAGTTTGAGGTCCGGCTTGGGCTACAACGTGAGTGCAAGATGGGCCTGAGCTACATAGTGCAACCCTGCCTCACAAAGCTAGGGCTGGGAGTTTGGCTCAGTGGCTTAAGCGATTGTCTATCAGGCACGAGGTTGTGAGTTCTATCCCTGGTGCCACAAAAAAAAAGTTATTCTAAGCAAAGTAACTCAGATTTTCTTTTCTTGCTATGGCTTGAATACAGTTTGTTTCACTTGAAAATTCATGTTGAAATTTAATCTTCCTTTATGAGATACTGCAGGGTGGGACTAGACGGCATATCTTACAAGTGCTTCTGACTCTATTCCCATAAATGGATTAATCCGTTCTTGTAATGGGTTAATGGAATACTGGGTTATCTCAAGAATAGATATATTATAAAAGCCACTTTTTCCAAGTCTCTCATGTGTATGACATCCTGAGCTGCCTCAGGACAATGGCAATGAGAAAGCCACCATCAGAACGACAACCACAAAGCAAAATAAATTTCTTTATAAATTACTCAGCCTATGGTATTGTGTTAGCAACAGAAAATGGACAGGCATGTTATCTTCTAGAATTTTTATACTTTTGGATTTTCAAGTATATGACCTTTAAAAAAATTTTTTTATTAGTCCATGTTTGCAGTATATAGTGTTTACATTCCTTGTGTAGAGTTGGTACACATACATAGCACCCTTTAATTTACTTTTTCATCCTCTTTCCTTCCCCTCTTTCATCCCTCCCTCCACCTCTTGATCCTCTTCCCCTCTGAGAAAAATCTGTCTTCCTGCTTCCTATTATGTATCTTGTTTTACTCATTATATACATGAATGGATAAAGAAAATGTGGTATTTACTCCCAACGGAGTAGTACTCTACCAAAAAAATAGATTAACTTCTCATTTGTAGGAAAATGGATGTATTTTTTTTTTTTACTTTTAAAGAGGATAAAACAGAATGAAACCAGTCAAAACAAACCAGTGTGAGAGATACAAAACTTCAAAACATAACAAAATCAACAGTAGTTACCATAATGCCTTTTGATATCTTCAAAATAGCTGCAGATAACTTCGGACATAGTAAAAATCAAACAGAGCAGAATAGAATGGAAAGAATAAAAGCAAAACAATGAATGCAATAAAGGACTTCAAAACAAGTCAATAATAAATACAAAATTGCTACCATAGTATATCTTGCTATCTTTGAAATACCTGCTCCTGCCATTGGATTTGACATAATCAAACAAAAGAAAAGAGAATAAAACCTAACCTAACAAAACAATGGAAATGACATAGGAAAAAAGGACCATAGTGAATCATCAATGGCTGCAACCCTCAGAAGGAGATTCCCCAGCTAGATGTCACACTGTGTACCACTATCCTCTGATTTATGGCCAGATCGCTGGCCCTAGACCTGCAATGTTAATGAAACACCAAAGCACCATAGGTATCCAATTGCATTTCACCTCCATAGCTATCATCACAGCTGGTGCTTCTCTGAATAAGCCAGTTGCTTACAGCATGGGGAGGGAGGGTTAGTACTTCTTGTCTGTCAGCCCACAGGCCAGAAGGGGCTGGGGTCTTTCTGTTCCAGTCCAGCTGCAGCCTGCACATGGCACTGGTTCCCACATTGGGCTTGTTTGCTGGTGTGGACTTGTTCTCTCCACCCCCAGTCTGTGAATGAATGGCACTGACTCATGCGGAGAGACTAGGGTCTGTTTGTTCCAGTCTGGCGGTGGTCCGCACATGGCTCTGGTTCCCAGACTGGACTTGCTTGCTGGTGTGGCCTTTTTCTCTCTCCACTGGTCTGCAAATGGCGCTCATGGGGAGAGGCTGGGGTCTGTCTGTTCCAGTCTGGTGGTGGCACATGCATGGTGCTGGTTCCCAGACTGGGTTTGATTGCTTGTGTGGCCTTGTTCTCTCTACCCCTGGTCCATGAATGGCACTGATTCATGGGGAGAAGGTGGAGTCTGTCTGTTCCAGTCCAGTGGTGTCCCATGCATAATGGATGCAATTTGAGACCCTAAGTTTAAGCGAAATAAATCAGAATCACAAGTTTAAGTACATGATCTTTTTTTTTTTTCTTTTGGGACTGGAGATCAAATTCATGACCTTGTGATTTCTAGGCAGGTGCTTGTGCTGTTGAGCTAAATCCCCAGCCCTTACATGATTCATTTTGAGTTAATTTTCGAAGGGTACAGAGCCAGTGTCTAGATTGTGTTTGCATGTGAATATCCAGTTTTATCGTTGTCATTTATTGAAAAGGCAGTGTTTGCTCTATTTTATAAGTTTGCTCCTTTGTCAAAAATCAGTTGACTATACTTATGTGGTTTTCTTTCTGAGTTCTGTTTCTGTTGTAATCCCTTTGTCTATTCTTGCACCAGTGTCATACCCTTCTGATTGCTATAACTTTAAGATAAGTCTTGAAGCCAGGTAGCATCAGTCAGTCCTCTAACTTTGTTGTTCTTCTTCAGTATTGTGTTAGGTATTCTGACATTTTTGCCTCTACATATGGTTTTTAGAATCAATTTGTTGTTGCTTAGTACATAATGCAGTAGGATTTTGATGAAGATTTTGTTGTATTTATCCTTCAAGTTTGGAAGAACTGTCGTTTGTAATACTGAGTTACCCTATCCATGAACATCTCTTCATATGGTTTGTTCTTGGATATCTTTCATCAGAATCCCCTTATCTAAGTCTTTTTTTCTCCTTTTTTTATTTTAAAGAGGGTAAAATGAAGGAAAATAAAACAGATTAAACTAATCAAAATAAACCAGTATGAGTAATACAGGACTTCGAAACCTTACAAAATCAACAGTAGTTACCATAATACCTTTTGTTGTCTTCAAAATAGCTGCAGATACCTTTGGACCTAGTAAAAATCAAATAGATTTAGAAACAATAAAGTAGAAACAAAACAATGAATACAATAAAGGACTTCAAAACAAGCCAATAGTAAATCCAAAATGGCTACCATAGTATGTCTTGCTATCTTTTAAATAGCTGCTCATGTCATCAGATTTAACATAATCAAACAAAACAAGAGAGAATAAAACCCAACCCAGCAAAACAATGAAAATGATATGGTTTCCAAGTAGAGATTCCTGGTGAGGCCTGGTTCTCTCCCTCCACAGTCTGCAAATGGTGCTGACTCATAGAGAGTCCTTATCTAAATCTTATACATGTTTTGTTCTACTTAAGTATTTCATTTTTAGGAGTACTAGCATAAATGACATTTTTAAATTTCAAATTCCCATTGCATGTTACAGGTATATAGGAAGGCAATTGTCTTTTTAATATTAATCTTATATCCTGCAACCTTGTTCTATTCATTTATCAGTTCCAGGGTTTTTTTTTTTTGTTGTTAATCCATTCAGATTCTGTATGTAAAGAATTATGTCATTGTTGATCAGACAGCTTTATTTCTTACTTTCCAAATAGCATGTCTTTTATTTCATTTTCTGTCTTATTGAATTAGCTAGCATTTCCAGTATGTTGTTAGAAAACAGGGTGGGAAGGGGGAGACTGAAACATCTTTACCTACTTCCTGATTTTTTTTGTAGTTTTTATGGATAGTCCTTATCAAGTGGGAGAAATTTCTCTATTCCTAGTTTGATATTTTTCTCTCTAAATCATGAGTAGGCATTCAATTTTGTCTAATGTTATTTCTGTTGAAATGAATATTCAGTTGTCCCTCTTTAGTCTGTTGATGTGAAGGATTACACTGGCTGATTTGCATGTATTGATCCAGGCTTCCATTACTGGACTATCTTCACTTGGTCATATTTAATTTTTCATATGATGATGGATTCAATTTGCTAATATATTGTTGAAGATTTTTTGCATTGATGTTCATGAGAGGTATTAGTCTAGAGTTTTCTTGTAATGTCTTTATTATCAGTGTAATGCTGATTTCATAAAATGAATTAGGAAGTATTCTCTATTTCTGTTTTCTGGAAGATATTTTAAAGAACTGATATAAAATTCTTAGTTAAATGTCTGAGAAAATTCACTTGTGAATGTATCTAAGCTTTCTGTTTTGGAAGTTTATTTACTACTGACTCAATTTATGTAACAAATATAGACCTATTTAGATTGTCTTTTGTAAATTTTAGTAGAGATTTTTTAAAGGTCATTTCATAAAAAATATTAAATCTGGTGCTATGGAAATGTTCATAATATTTCTTAGTTAATCTCTTAGTGTCCATGGGACCTGCTGTTCTGCAGGTATCTTTCCTCTTTTATTTCTGATGTTAGTAATTTATATCTCCTCTTTTCTTAGTTAGGTGGTTATAAGCTTATTAGTTGTATTGGTGTTTTTGAAGAACCAGCTTTTAGTTTTGTCATTTTTTCTTTATTTATTACTTGCTTTTAATTGTACTGTTTTAATTTTATTATTTCTTTCATTCTACTTTAGATTTAATTTCCTTTCCATTTATAGCTAAGGTGGATGGTTAGGTAAGTGTGTCATCTAATCTCCAGATGTTTGGATTTTTTTCCAGATATCATTCTGTTACTGATTTCTAGTTTAATCCCACTGTGGTTTGAAGGTGGATATTGTATGATTTGTATTCTTCTCAAGAACTCTAACGATTCTAATAATAAAAAATAATTTATGTTTTATTTAGTATTAAATTAATGTTTTACCTATACCTATTTTATCTTCTAATTGTAATAAAGGATTTAAATACAACAAAGATCTTTAGACTACTAAAGGTTAGGCACTTCGTTGGGTTCTAGAGGAATCAAAGGCATACCTTACACTTCCCCAAGGCAGAAATTCTACTCTTCTTGGATCTGAGTACCTAATATGATGCCTAGCACATAATTGGCATCCTATAAATATTTGTTCTGACTTGAGTGAAGCATTAAACCTTATTATGTTTTCTAAATAGTCCAGTTTCTTGTTAATAGTGAGATGGATAAGACCAGGAGAAAATCTTTGTGGCTTAATCTTAGTTGTGCTCCAACTTCACTAATAGCAGGGCATTCAGTGTTCTTTGGCCACTATGCTTACATCTTCTCTTGTGAGTACCCTTCCATGCATTCTAATGTAAAAAAAAATCCAGTTAAATGGTCTGATCTTCCATATGTTTATGTATATTTAGTGATGACCTTAGTTTAGGTGCCTAAACTGGGATATACCACTTGCACTGGGAGTGCAAAGCATTGTGAACAAATAAAAAGAGAATCAGTATGTAGTCTCTGAATGGAAACCTACCTACCTTCTAGTTTGAAAGGAAAACCTATTCATAAACTATAAGTGGACTTAATAAGAAAGGGATCAGGGTGAAGGTGGCAATGGGGAAAAGGATTATAGAGTGGGTAAGATTCATCCTCAGGATCTAAAGTGGAATGTGATGGGTATGGTCTGAGCCTTTAAGTTTTATTCCTGGCAGGGATTGATAGTACAGTATGTTGTCAAGGCTGGATAATACACATATTTAATGATAGATATTCTTTTATTTGAAAAATACAGTGATGTTGCAGAAGCATATTTCTTTTGTATGAATTTTCCATTGAGACAAAGAAGTCTGCTTAACTGAGGGTATTAGCTCTGAGAGACTAAGAAATAAAAACTCAGGAGTATAGTACTGAATCTCCTTTATTTAATTTTGTTGTTTATATAAGAAGAAACTTTTCTCTTTATATATCTTCATGCATGCTGAATACCTTTTATTGTTAAAAATTAGGGATTGTGCTAATATAAAGGCAAAAAAGGTTGAAAATATAGCAATCTATATGCTTTAACCATTTAAAAATATTACCTTAGCTGTGGATGCTAGCATGAAGTTCTGTCTCTTTGTACAGTAATGGTTTCCATTCTTCAGCAGTCAATAGTTTTGTCACTATTTTGTATAAAAGCTTCTAATAGAACTATTCCATTTGACCTTCTTATTATTTCATTTTATTCTGTGGTGCTACTTCTTTCACACAAGTGTCAGCCTATAAGAATATGCTTATCCTCATATTGAATTTCTCTGTTTTAACAAAAAATTGTCCATTAGACATGTTGGTAAGTGTTTAATAAACCATTTCTACTGTGCATGAGAATTTGATCTTTGGCCAGTTGTCTTCTTTTGTTACCTGGGAACTGATGAAGGAAATTTGCCACTTATGTTTCTAGGCTTATATTAGAAGACCCTTTATCACTAAATTGTGTGTAGGTTTCAAGAAATTTTAATGGACTATAAATAACTTGATGAGGATAACAAAACTTAAGGGTTCCTTGAATTATGTGACTCTGAATATCCTGTGTGGGACTCTGCAATGCCTTGCTATGGTTATTAAAGGTATTGAGTCAGGTGGGATCTTTTGTTTGAGGCTGCTATCAAAACCCACATCCCACGCTAAATCTCCTGGAAAAGAAAGTAGTAGAAATCTTGAAGACATAGGTATAGGCAGAGAGTTCATGAACAAAACCCAGACTGCATGGGAAGTACTTCAAGAAATCAACAACTGGCACGTAATCTTATTAAAAAGCTTTTGCACAGCAAAAGAAATCACCAACAGAGTGAAAAGACAACCCACAGAGTGGGAAAAATTTTAGTCAATTGTCCTTCAGAAAAAGACTTACATCCAGAACATATAAGGAACTGAAAAAAATCAGACCCCCAAATTCAAAGATCCAATTCAAAAATGGGCATCTAAAATGAATAAACACTTCTTACATGAAGAAATACAAATGGCAAATAAATATATGAAAAAATGTTCAACATCACTGGTCATTCAAGAAATGCAAATTAAAACAACATTACGATTTCATCTCACCCCAGAAAGAATGGCTAACCTCAAGAAATCAACAAATAACAAATGCTACCTTGACTGTGGGGAAAAACGAACCCTTCTCCACTGTTGCTGGTGATTGGTGCAATCACTGTGGAAATCAATGTGGAGATTCCTCAATAAACTAGGATCGGAGGTTGCATTCAACTCAACTATTCTCCTTCTGGGTATCTCCCAGAATAATTAAGAATGTCATACTCAGAAGTGAAATAAATCAGACTCATATGTAAACATTGTATTTTCTTTCTAGTGTGAGAAACTGAGAGAGTAAATAAGGTCTAAAATGTACAATAGATACTGTGAAATGGGAAGAAACTGTTCAAAAGAAAAAAGGAACTAGGATGGGTGAAAGGGGAAGGACAGAAGCGAAAAGGGAAAAATGCAAATCAGTTATACTATAGTGTCTCTTAGATCATTAAAAAGCAAGGTTTGTGCTAATCTTGACTGGAGAAATTTTTTTTTAATTTTATTTGAGCGAAGAAAAACAAAACAAACAAAAACAACAACAACGACAAAAAAAAGATGACATATATAGTAAAAACAACAAGCAAAAGAGACAAGCAAATGACTAGAGTAAATACACAACATTGCAGGTTTACACAACCGGTAGATAGAAGCTTGACAATGGTTGCAATATTGCGCATCGTTATCTTTAAAATGGTTTCTTACATTATCAGATATAGACATGCTAGATTGATCTAATCATATGA
>RJWM01007935.1:0-72925 GCA_004363535.1 Dasyprocta punctata | reverse complement strand
TTGAATGAAATTGAAGATAGACTTTCAAACCTTGAAGCCCACAGGTTTGCAGCTTGTGATCACAAAAGGAAATATTTTTAAAAAATTACAAGGAACCTGGAAGTAACAATTCAATGGCTGCAAGACAACACAAAGAAACATAATTTAAGAATAATAGGTGTGAGTGAAAAAGCAGGGGTCAATACAAATGACATTAAAACTCTAATTACAGAAATAATATCAAAAAATTCCCAAGCATGGGAAAAGGAAGTGATATTCAGATAAGTGAAGCATATAGAACTCCAGCTAGCCATAACCAAAATAAATCTACACACAGACATATAATAATCAAGATCCCAGAAATTCAACACAAGAACAGAATATTAAAAAGCTGTTAGAGAAAAGAAATAGATCACCTATAAAGGAAAACCCATCAGACTCACGACAGACTTCTCAACACAGATCATCAAATCAAGAAGAGCTTAGAGTGAAGTATTTCAAGCTCTGAAAGAAAACAACTTCCAACCCAGATTGATGCACCCTGCAAAACTATCTTTCAAAATTAATAGAGGAACAAGATTCTGTCATGACAAAGAACATCTGAAGGAATTCATGACCACCAAACCAACCCTACAAAGAATACTGAAGGACATTCTAGAGAGAGATTAAAAAAAAAGTCCACAGTTCCAGAAACAGTGCCAGAGGGGTATCACCAAGTGGGGCAGACAATTGAATAGAGAGGAAAAGTAGGCAGCCAATGGCAGGAATATAGCATGGCAGAGGTGAGGCAGTGCATGTTGGCCATAACCATTGATGTAGATGGCCTCAATTCACTAATAAAAAGAAACACAGGCAGCGTGGATCAGGAGACAGGATCCATCAGTATGCCTTATACAAGAAACACATTTAACTCGAATGGGGTTTCATAGACGGAAAGTCAAAGGAGAGAAAACAATGCTGTATGTGACAGGGAGCTAGAAAGAAGTGGAGGTAGCTTGCCTATTAGCTGCAGAGTGGACCAGAAAGACAGGGCATTTTTATACAATGGAAAGCTACTCAGCTATAAAGAAAGATAACCTCAAGGCTCTTGTAGGTAAATGGATACAACTTAAGATCATGTTCATGGATGAAATGATCCAGAGATACATGGGTAAACATTGTGTTGTCTCCCTAGTATGAAAAACTAAAGGAGTTAGTGGGATTCAAAATACACAATACATAATGTGAAAGTGAAAGGGGGGAGGAAGTGTCTAAAAAGGGAAGGCAGTGCCCATTGATAATTTATTATAGTGATTTGAATCCCGTATTGTTTTCATTGTTCTGTTTAGTTTGGTTTTATTCTGTTTCGGATTGTCTAATTTTATTATATTTGATGGCATGGAAAGCTATTTCAAAGATAACAAAATGCTTTATGGTAGCCATTATTGATTTCCTTTTACCTTGCTTTGAAGCCCTATATTGCTTTCATTGTTTTGTTTTGAGTGACTTTATTCTATTTTGATTTGTTCGATTGTATTATGTCTGATGATATAGGCAACTACTTAGAAGATAACAAAAGGCATTATGGTAACCAGTGTTGTTCTACTATTGTTTTGAAGTCCTGTGTTGCTTCCATTGTTTTGTTTTTATTGGCTTTATTCTGTACTATTTTGTTTGATTTTATTATGCCTGATGGTATGGGCAGTAACTTTGAAGATAACAAGAGGCATTATGGTAGCCATTATTGATTTCCTTTTATCTTTTTTAGAAGGTATGTACCATGCTTATTGTTTTGTTTTGATTGACTCTATTCTGTTTTATTTCGTTTGGTTTTATTCTCTTCAAAATAAAAAAATTAAATAAAAATAAAAACATCATACCACAGTGATATATGTGCACCCATGTTTACAGCAGCACAGTTTATAATAGCCAGATCTTGGAAACAACCTAAATGCCCAATGACTGAGGGATGGATAAAAAAGATGTGGTATTTTTATACAATGGAGTACTACTCAACCACAAAGAATGATAAACTGGACACTTTTATAGGTAAATGGATGCACTTTGCAAACATACTCATTAGTGAAATAAATAAGATACACATGTGTAAACATCATATTGTTTCATTAGTGTGACAGGCTGAAAGTAAAAACATGTATATGTATTTGTATATGTAAATAAAAATAATTAAGACAGTTATACTACTGATTTCTCTGAGTTCACTGAAGAGAAAGTTTTGTACTCGTATTATTTGGATGATTGAAGACAGATGTCTTGTGCTCTGGGTGAAGGATTTGGGGACGACGATGTGCAAGGTATGTACCATTGTTACCCCTGATTGACGTGCTTTGAAATTTTAATGTAGTTTTTTTCTTCTTCTTTCTTTTTATGTTTGAATAAGATGACTTTTAAAAAAGTGTAATCTGGGTTCTTGACTTATCTTTGCATTGATGACCAAAGGTAACTTGTACCCTTCTGATAAATAGAGGGAGGTGTCCACTTTTGCCCTTCTGATTTGCATCCTGTAGAGAGTATGTCATTTAGCTGGACAGTATAAAGAACAATACTATTTGAGGAGATTGATCTGAGGAAAAATGCCAGAGCCAGAGATGTGGAACCAGGAGTGATCTGTCTGCATAGCAGAGAACATGGGACCCAAGATGGCAGCAGAAAAAAATGAATGATGAAATGTGTCTTCTTCCAGCCCATTTCTTTCTTTTCTTTCCTTTTTTTTTTTTTTGGTACCAGGACCAAACTTACAACCTCGTGCCTGCCAGGCAGGTGTTTAGGCCACTGAGCTAAATCCCCGGCCCCATATTTTGAGACAGGGTCTTACTATGCAGTTCAGGCTGGCCTTGAACTCACTTTGTAGCCCAGGCTGGTCTCGAACTCACAACCATCCTCCTGCTTCAGCCTTCTGAGTGCTGGGATTAAAGACATGCACCACCATGACCGGCTCAGCCCATTTCTTCTGTTAGGACTTAACTCTCTCAGTTTTCCCCAGCTGCAGCAATTGGCAACTTCAGATTCCTTGTCCTCCATTACTGATTGTCTCTCCTCAGCCCCTGCCCACTCTCTTCCAAATTCCCTTGCCACTGACTAGTTACTTGCTCCTGCTTATTAATGTCTTTCATTAATTTGCTCTGACTTGGTTCCCAGAACTATATTTGATACTTTTCTTCTCTTGCTTAAAATCTCCCTCCCCAGTGCTATGCATGCTCTTGGACCTCCAAAACCATAAAGTTTTTCTTTATGTGTTTTCTAGCCACAGGTATTTTGTCATATCAACAGGAAACAGATTGAGACAAAATAAACAATGATCATCAATGATCATCCTGATTAAAACGCCAATTATAAGATCATCCTTTTAAGTCACTTCCAACAGATTCTTCTTTACAGTGTTATAGAATACAAACTGTAAAGCCGGGCGTGGTGGCGCACGCCTTTAATCCCAGCACTCGGGAGGCTGAGGTAGGAGGAGCGTTGTGAGTTCGAGGCCGGCTTGGGCTACAACGCGAGTGCAAGGCCGGCCTGAGCTACATAGTGTGACCCTGCCTCAAAAAACCAGGGCCGGGAGTTTGGCTCAGTGGCTCAAGCGCCTGTCTAACAGGTGCGAGGTTGTGAATTCAATCCCCGGTGCCGCTAAAAAAAAAAAAGAATACAAACTGTGTAGGAAATTTAATGCTCTATCATCTCTGAGCTTAGCACTAAGAGGTGAAGGGACAGTGACTACATTTCATCTCACCTTCCCCCAAATACTCAACTGTGCTCTTTCGAAAGCATTTCAAAAGAAATGGTAAAATGATCATCATTTGTAGCATTGTCTTCCAAATTATTGTTGATTCTGATGTTGGCAAAGGTGCCCCCCTCTGAAATCAGGTGGTTTGATTCAATCCCATTCTACCATCAAACATCTGTGGGACCCCCATAATGCTGTCTTGCGCCCAAGTATTTTACTAAATCAGAAATGTGTGTGTGTGTGTGTGTGTGTGTGTGTATGTAATAGCCTTTTATTTTAAGACTGAAGACATGATTGTGTAAGTGATTCGACAAGTTTTTAACACATTAAGCAGGCAAAAGTAATGCATCCTTCTCCAACTTGGCTTTCTGATCACTTAGCATGAATTACACAGGAAGAAATGAAAGAAAATCTGCAGGATGCCCAAGGTTCACTGTGAGCAAGTAGCATTTTTTATGATGTTTCTCCCACTGTCTTCTTCATCTTTTAAAGAACGAAGTGATACTTTGTGTGACTCATTAAAAAACTGAGTGTAAACACTACTGCTTTAGCGCTAATAAAACACTTTAACTTCTCTTTCTTCCCTACTTTTAATTTCTGGGCCTGTATTTGGCAGCTGGTCACATATAGTATTAATGTACTTTAGGGCCTCATTTCCAGAACCAGTTTGTAAAGTAGCTAGAGATGCCAGATTGCTTTTAAGGGAGTATCTTTGCTTTGTTTCTTTCTGATCCTATTTCCTCAGAAACACTTTCAAACTGCACTTGAAGTAATTATGTATGCATGCTTTCCCTGCAGGATATACGCGCAGATCACATAATCTAAGTGTAGCCAGGGTTTAGTTGCAAGGCCAGCTAAATACCTAAGGTAAATCAAGAGCCTCAGAGGAACACATCCTGAAGGCATAAAAGGTGATGCTTTCCTGCATCCCCAACTTTCCAAAGGGATGTTTTTCCACAACTATACTTCTAAATTGTTTAGAATTTAGGTTGTGCTTCCCAGTAGGAAGAATGCCGTGTTGATTCCTAGGGTTATAATGATGTGAAGTCCAGGGAATATGTTCAGGATGAAAGAGAAGAGCAAGGGAATTTCCTTCCAATTTCTTAAATATATAGCTGACCTTTAAGTACATTTCATTTCTGTAATTTCTTTTTTCTACTTATATAGCTATATAAATGTATGGACTTTAGATTCTGATCCAAATGAACCAGCTGAAAAAGGAAATACATAGGGAAATTGGAACCCTAGCTGGATATTAAAGCATTCTTGTAAATTTTTTCAAGTTTAATGATCATATTGTGATTATTTTGTTAAACAAAGGGTCACGTTTCAGAGATATAAACAGATAAAATGCTACATCTTAGATTTGCTTCAAAATAATCTGAATAGGAAGAAATGGGAATATGTGTGGATGAGACGAATTAGCCACAGGGTGAAAACTGTTACCGCTGAGGGAGAACGGGACAGCAAATCATGTCCGTTTAGGGGCTGGGGAGTGGTTGTTACCCATCTATCCTGACTTTTGTCTTGAGAAGTGTATTTGGGAGCAAGAGGAACTAAGCCTTTCTTGGAGGTAGAAATGGAATAGAAAGCTGGAGGCAGAAAAGTAGGAGAGGACTAAAAATGAGAAGGGAGAAAGCAGCTATATAATGTTTCTGGAATACAATTGTTCCTTTGTGTCTATGAGGGATTGGTTTTGGGATCCCTATTGGGGATCCCAACATCTGCAGATGTTCAAGTCTGTTATGGAAAATAGCAAATTTTCACATAATACACATATGTCATATATCCACCTGTATATTTTAAGTCATTTTAGGCTGGTTGTGGTGGCACATGCCTATAATCCCAGCACTCGGGAGGCTGAGGCAGGAGGATAACCATGAGTTTGAGGCTAGCCTGGGCTACAGAGTACAACAGAACTTCATATAGAGATCCTGTGTCAAAAAAACAAAAGTGACTGGGCTAGGGATGTAGCTTGGTGGTAGTGTATGTACGGCACACACACAAGGCTCTGGGTTCAAGTTCCATTATCACAAAAACAAAAAACAAAAAAAAAACCCCACTCTAAATTATCTTACACTATACACCTAATATAACGCAAATGCTATGTAAATAGTTGTTATACTGTATACTTTAGGGAATGACAAGAAAAAAGTCCATGCATGCTCAGTACAGACCAATTCTTTTCAAATATTTTTGATCCACAGTTGGTGGAATCTATGGCTGCAGAATCTGAGATATAAAGTGCCAGTGAAGTACAGAACATGAAGTTGAGGAACAGAAGTGGTAAAAAGAGACAAGATGTTTTGGATTTCACTTCCCCCATTCTGAGACCAAGCTTGACTACTTGACTTCCTCTGGCCAAGGAAATGCGAAAAGCAGCGGAAGGCAGAAGCTCTAAGAGCCACCGTGTGGGTTTCGTGGTTAGGCACTAGTCTCTGCCAAAAGACTGGCTGCACACCTGACAGCTCGGGCTCCGGAGACAACACCCCAGGTGTAGCGCCACAGCCAGTCTGTGATGGACGTGCAGTGAGTGAGAAATAGACCTTCGCTGCTGGTATCCCAGACATCTGGAACTATCTGATACGGTAGCACAATTGTACTATCTCAGCTAGGTGGTTTTCCTGTTTACTAACAAGAGGTTCCCTGGTATTCTGGCACAACTTGTCCTCAACAGTCAGCACTGCAACTTAATCTTCCTGCACCCCAACCCCTTACCACCAGTGAATATCCTAATAGGTAGATGAATACCTTGATGGCTGAAAATACAAAAATCTTTTTAAAATATGTAAATTTAAAAATTTGTAGTAGCAATTTGCTCGTTCAGTGGTTATAAGACAGACTTTGGTGAATTCTTGACTATGAAAAACAAGCTCTTCCTTCCAAACTAACATGGTTGAAAGGATGATGTGCTCACTGATTTTGTACAACAGTTGGTATGGCATCCAGGGGCGGTGGATGGCTTCAATATCTCAATGAATGAACAGGGAGCTTCTGCTCATTATTCCTCAGGTTGTAAATTCCTGGAATGTTTTCTTCCCTTCCACAGCCCTGTGCTTTGGTGACTCTGCAGGTGCTAATCTTTCACTGAGATCCCCAACCTAGACCATCTGCTGCTACTGCTTGTGCAGCTCCCCTAAATTAGCAGCAGTGTTTCCTATGTATTAGGGGCAAAAACATGCTGCTAAGCAGGATACCTGGTGGCTGGTCTTTTGGCTTGACAGTCTCATCTCAGCTACAGCAGGGTGTTTGTTATCTGCAGCCCAAGCTGCAAATGATAGATAGGGGGATGGTGGCATATGTGGAGATGTGCCAATCTGCTGGCTCTGCGCTCTCCAGTCTTCCCTGTAAGTTCCCTCCGTAAGGTTCCTTCTGCTCCTGGATTCCTCCACTCGCAGCGATGACAGGTGTCCCTGGCATGGCGACCACATTTTATGGTTGCCTTCTCCCGTGCTTGCTTTAATAAAGCATTCCAAGATGCAGCTTCTCTCCAGTGTGGTCTCTTGTATTCATTTTTAAAAGAACTTAGTTTCAGATCCACCAACTCATCCCCTTCTTGTTTTAACCTTGACAATGTATTTCCTTGTTCTTGAAAAAAAAAAAAGTCTTCTCTCTCATAAGGCGCAGTGTAGGACTGGGGCAGGTTGGATACAGGTACTTCATTGGAAGCACTGGTCACAGCACCCTGGCAGTGTTTACCATATAATCCAGAAGCCCTTCCTGATTAAACTGAAGTATGCAACAAATGACTGGGAACAAGCTGGTTACAGCACCTCCAAGAGCTACTACATGGCTCAGTGTGACCCTGTCTGCACAGTATTTTATAAAGACTACATACATGTTTAAAGAGATTTGTGTACTTGAGAAGAAACTGCTTAGCAGGACGAGGAACTGACAACTTTTCTTTTTCAGTGTTGGGATTGAATCTAGGGCCTTGTGCATGCTAGACAGATGGTATACTGAGCTATTTCCCAGTCCACAACAGCTAATATTTAAGTATCACTATGTTTGTGAGCCTCTGCATGTTATATTTAAACCCCATAACCACCTTATAAAGTAGGTACTAAGATTATTCTTATTTGACAGGTGTGAAAATGGGACAGAAGTTAAATAACTTGGCTAAAGTCAGTATGTTAACCAGCTTTCCATTCCTGTAACAAAATACCTAAGTCAATCGCCCTAAAAGGAGAAAATTTATTTTGGTTCATGGTTTCAGACTAGGTCACTTGTCCCTGTCGCTTTGGGCCTGTGCACAGGGAATCATGTGGCAAGAAAAGCTGTTTAACTCATGGTGGCTGGAGACCAAAAAAAGGGGCAAGGAGATGGTGTTCCAACATCCCATCAAGGGCATACTCCTCAGGGACCTTCCTCCCACTAACCCCAGCATCTTCCGCCAGCTCCATGGGCTGGGGACCAAGTCTTTAACTCATGGACCTTTGGGAAGGGCCGGGAGTCTGGCTCAGTGGCTTAAGTGCCTGCCTGGCACGTGTGAGGCTGTGAGTTCGATTCCTTGTACCGGAAAAACAAACAAACAAAAAAACTACTTAACTCGTGGAACTTTAGGGAAACATCACATTCAAACTCTAACAGTCACATGCCTGTAACAGGAAAAGCTAAAAGTCCAGCTGGTCTGATTTTAGAGCCCACACTGTAACCACTATGCTATGATGATGTCACTATATCAACCTTCAAGGAATTCATAAAATAGGTTAAAGTGTCACAACTATCAATGGGATTTTTTGATGGAAGATTTGAAACAAGCAGACCATAGCATTTCTAGGTAATAAATGGATAGGATGGACATGTGGTCAATAATCTATTATTTTTTTTAACTTTCTCTATTACTTCTTCACACTTATTTCCCTGAAACAGACAGAAATCTGGCAATAATCCTGGAATCATTTTTTCATCATTTAAAATATTTGCTTTAAAACAGAGATTGAATCTCATCACCTCTAGTATCTCCACAGCATCTGGGATCCAGAGATCGGGTTGTTATAATTAAGACATTCCTATACCATGGCTGCTGCCCCAGCTGCCTTCTGAGCTCAAGAAAGCTAAGAATAGCAGAATAACAGCAGAGTACCACCCTGGGGAAAGCTCGCACTTCCACGGCTGTGTACCAGCACAACACTGGCCAAAGTAGCATGGGGAATGACTCTGTCCCTCACTCCTGGGTCCTAAACCTTTTTCTTATGCAAACCTCCATACTTCCCGCTTGGCATGAACAGGAACCAGATTCCTCTGCTATTTTTGTGTCTTTGTCTTATCTCACTAAACTGCTAGCTTAGAGAGAGATTATGTGCTTCAATTCTTTTTTTTTTTTCTATTTCCCAATACTCCTTACAATGTTGTCATGTAGAACACAACTGCCACCAGGAATAGAAGTTTTCTAGGTAAAAAGCTTGAACCAAACATGGAGTTTCAACAACACTATCTCTGTGACACTGCCAAGGTAAAACAGATGTGAATGTCAACTCGTTTCTATTTAATTGGGCATTTCTGAATATCTGGGTTTTGTTAATAATATATTTTAAGTACTGGACTTAAGCAATTACTAGCTCATTTATATGGACAAATATGAAATACCAGTTCTAATATGAAGCATGGTTCAAAACCATCTTTTATTTTATTTTATTTATTTTTTTTTTGTGGCACTGGGGCTCAAACTCACAACCTCGTGTCTGCCAGACAGGCGCTTAAAGCCACTGAGCCCTAGTTTTTTTGAGGCAGGGTTGCACTATGTAGCTCAGGCTGGCCTTGCGCTGGCATTGTAGCCCAAGCCAGCCTCTAACTCACAACGCTCCTCCTACCTCAGCCTCCCAAGTGCTGGGATTAAAGGGGTGTGCCACCATGCTCGGCTCAAAACCATCTTTTAAAAAAACCTCTATGAGAATAATACCCTTATCTTTGAATACTATACTTATAGATTTTTAGAGCTGATTTGTATGTTTTGAAAGTTGATGGTTTACATTATGACAAAAATAAATTTAATCCACCTTAGCCTAATCCTAGAAAGCTGTTTCAAATTGTTTAGAAACAATTCGCAAATGTTTGCTGTTAAGCAAACCTAGCTTTCAGGAAAAATATTTCCTTTCTTTGGAAGGTTCACAAATCTATACAAGTTCACTTACTGTCATAGCTATATACACGATGTTATATAATAAATTGATATACCAAGACAAAGATAACTTCTGATATTAAATGCCAGACACATTATAAACCAAGATAACTTAATGGCAATGTTTTTACAAACAACATAGAAATGCTCAGGCTTTTTCTTAATGTTTTATTCTATTTAATGGCTTCTATCATATATTGCAACAAAGCTTTTCTTTCGTATTAGTCATTCTACTGTTCTCAAACTTAAAAAGAAATAAAAATCCTGATTTCTCATTAGTACTATTCTAAATACAAACAAGAAAACAATTATAATTTAAAAATCAATGTCTTATTGTCATGACTGTTCATAGAATTTTGTAGTTCCCTGCCCCTTCTCTTCCAAATGGAACTTATAAGTTGAACTAACATATGAATTGTTGTGATTTGTGTGTGGTTCGAACTCCAAAAATGATTTTAAAAAGTAATCTTCAACACACTGGAACCCAAACATAAAGTACAAAATTTCTTGTAAAAATAAACTTCATTTATAGACTTCGGTAATTAAAAGTAAATGATGAAGGGAGATATAAGACCCAGAAAGAAAATAAAGATCTACCAGTATCTTCAGGTTAGAACTTCTACATTAAAGTGCAAAGAACCTGATTATAAAATTGCAGAGAGCTGGGCATGGTGGTGTACATCTCTAATCCCAGCACTCGGGAGGCTGAGATAGGAGGAGCACTGAGAGTTCAAGGCCAGCCCGGGCTACAAAGTAAATTCAAGGCCAGTCAGAAAGGCATAATGAAAAGCTGTCCCCAAAAGACCAAAACGAAACAAAACAAAGTAGCAGAGAACTTGCTAATAGTTTCTGCTGCTGCATAGCACAAAAATGCATCCTGTATCTCCCACAAACACAGATTGTCTAGCAGGCTACTAAGACAAATTTTTAAAAAAGTGTTTCAGTAAGAAGAACAAAGCATTTCATTAGTTCAAGCTGGAGATAACGTAATAATTAATTATTAGATATCCTAATTATGTTGGTTCCCCCCCCATTTTTCATTCTTTCTAAATATTGTAATTAGCAATCAGAAACAAAAAGAAGCTAAGGAGTGCTAGGAACAAACAATTTTAAGAAAAGCCAGGAGTAACACAATCCCAGAAAAATATGGTTCACTGGCCATTTATAATGCAAGTCCTAAATTATCTGCAAAATAAATGTTTTACTATACTGTAAGAAAGCACAAGTGTATGATCCAATTAGCATTTTCATCAAATGGTTAAAATAAATCCCATAGCAGTTCGCAATGACTTAAGTTTTAGTTACTTGCAATGTTCTCCTTAGGATGCTTTCTTTCCTGGCAATGCCATAAAATGAAGAACCTGATAGGAAAATAAGAATTCCTAATCTTCAGTAAGAGAAAGGACAGCACAGGCTATGAATTTAGATTTCCTGCCAATTAATTATATATACATGATAAAGCATCCTGAGGTCTACAGCATATCTACTACTTAACAGTAATGTGCACCAGTTAACGCTGATGCATTTAGTTATATGAAACTTACAAATCTAGTCACATTCAATCTAAAAAAATTTCCTCTCCCAGTACTGAAGATAGAATCAGGGGCATTCTACCTCCCCAGACCTTTTAATATTTTTTTGAGGTCTCACTAATTTGCTCAGGTTGTCCTTGAGCTTCTAATACCAAGCAGCTGGGATGACAGGCATGTATCACTATGTCCAACATTTTTTTTTTCTTTTTTTAAATAGTACTAGGGATTGAACCTAGGTCTTTGCACATGCTAGGCACATGCTCTACTCATGTGCTACGTCCCCACTCACTGTAAATATTCTAGAATCAGGATTATTTTGGTAATTATTCTCAAAGTAATGTTAGGGCACATACACTGAGAACCTAAGTTTAAAAAAAAATAGTAAAGAGATTATAATTAAAACAATTTGAGATGAATGTTTGACAGCATAATAGTACTTGTCTCTTATTTTCTCTGTTCCCATTGTATCACAGAATAATTTTAAAACATTTTTAATGTTTGCAATGTTTGTAAAAAGGAAAATTCTTTAATGACAAATAAACCTATAAAACATAAAGTCACAAAACCATTCTGAAAAATTAATAAATAGGTTAACTTCTGATCATTAGTAGTCTTTATGTCAACAAAACTTTCACAACTGTTTTTGAAAAGGTTAAACAAAAATCTACTTCTCCACATTATCAGTCCTTTTACTATAGCACAAATTAATGGGGCTTTGTGGTGACATTTGTTACTATGGTTTCAGTTTTATTTCTGCATAGCTTCACTGCAATGTTACTATGGTTTCAATTTTACTTTTGCACACCTGATGTTACCACTAATGCATACTTGCTTCCTTTCAGACTATTACAGTGGTTAACCCACTTCAAGAACTGAAGTGTAAAGTACACTTTCATTCCAAAAACACCCGCAAACTAAAATGCATAATTTAAAATCTTTATTATTTTATCATCAAAAGTTTTCTTTCCATAGAAGAATGGCAATGTTGTGTCAGTGCATATTCTATGAAAACTTCGTATCTTAAGTAGTAACTAGCCTAGAAACCAGAGACAGCACTGTCAAGCTAGTGGGCAAGGTCAAAGAGACAATGCTGCCAATGCGATTAGTACACAGAAAGAATATGCAAGCATTAGGAAAAAAAAGTGTCTATAGCTAAGTGAATAAAAAGTAGCAGTGCACTGCACTGACATTCTAGAGGAACAGAAAACGGAATAACCAGAGGATGTACTTTCTAAAAAAAGTAAAATAAAACTAGTAGACCACAAGCACAGAGTTCCAACCATATCACCGACTAAGTGATGCACACTTGTACTGTCCTCTTGAAGTCTAGAACATTATCACATGGCAAGCCATTTTCAGCCTAATGGGCAAATGGCATTACCACAAGCAGAAATTTCACACTGCTTCCCATCTTACAGCCAAAAGAAACAAAAGTTTGGCCAGGAAACAAAAAATGCAAAAATCTGCAGTTTTAGGTATCTTTAGTAAGAAGCTGAACGACTCGGAATTTGTTCCCATTTTCTTAGAAATAAACTAAAAACAAAAGACACCTGTCATGATTACTCAGTTTTGACTGAAGGCAAAACAATTTTTATATAAATATACTGATGAGACATACAAATATCCTTAACAAAATACTGTCAGATCAACTTGAAAATTTTCATAACCAGCTCCTAAAAAAGGTACTGATAATCGTAAGATGCAAATGACCACTACATTTTGATCATGCCTCGTTACTGGGAATTTTTTGGTGAAGTCTGTGCCTGAAGCTGCTACACAGCTAGATTTGGCTACTCTGTATTAATTTATATGATAAATATCTTTCATAAGGAAATAGCAGATCTATTATTATGGAATCAAACAAATACAGGAAACATGTCTTAAATATTTTAAGATTACATGATATAACCTAAGTATAAGAACTACCCTTACTATGGTCTAAATCTTAAATTGTTAATGCACAGATTATTTGCAAGACTAACAAGTCACTTGTTAATCATGGCAAGGCCCGATGAGGCAGGGGCACTTAATGTACGGGATAGCAATTATTTTCCAGATGAGTTTCTAAGTGTTATTAAACTGTATTTGAAAAGTTCTTTTACTTAATATATACAATGTACAAAATAAGTTAAAAGAAGGAAGCAGAGGAAGGTTTTCTAGTATATATGATGCAAGCATACCACTTTTCCTCATCAGTAGTTCCATGTATGTCCATTTTACCCAAGATAAAACACAAAGGGCCAATCAAAAATTTCACTTATAAATAGAAAAAGCATTCAAACAATGGAATTTCAATGGTTTTTTTTCCCCACACTACAACTCACTCTACTTTGACTATAATAAACATAAATAATGGCATCTCAAAAATCTGTTTTTACATCCTTAAAGTTTAACATAAATTCCTCTAACAATTGAGAAGAAAAGCACTCCTCTGTAACAATTCCACAAAATAATTTTCAACTCACAAAACATCTGTCTACTAGTAAAACCAGCAACCCTTATGGAGGGCATGGGCATTAATACTTGGCCCCTCTGAGGTATAAATGCAGCTATATTTGCACTGAGTAGATAGTCTATAAGGTACGCCAACGGTCTGCATGTTTGCATAAAAGTGGGAGCAATATCATCCTGAAAACTTACTTTTATAATTTTTTAAAATAATGGGGATTAACTAAGAAAAAAAAATACTTCAGCCCAGTAAGATAGCCAGAATTCTGAATTCCTAACCAATGCAAATGGTTATCACATTTAAAAAAATATTTAACATTGCATATTGATTAAAAAAAAAGCTGAATAAGAAAAACATACAAATATTTAAATTCAGCAGGACACCACAAAAAGCATACTATAGATATGTGTGAAATCAGGCAAGCTTTTCCAAAACAGAAAATCCTTTTAATCCTTCAACAAGTCTCTGTGAAAAAAAAAATATGCGTACAATAAAAGTGAGAAGGGAGCACCTAGGATACCCCCAAGAGGCTCGCTACACCATGGATCATTACTGCCCCATCTCCTGTATGCACAGATGGTCAACAGATGACAAGAAGTCCATTTGACAATAGTTCAGTAACTTCCTTTCACCACTGCTGCCAGCTGAAATCATCATTGCTTCCGAAGACCAAGAAAAAGCCTAGTATCGTTGCGAAGATGACAGTGTTTCCTGTGAGAACAAGTGCACAAGCTCCCCACTCAATCTATGGAAATGAGATATAAATACTTGGTTAACAGACAAGAAAAACGAAAGGAAAGTAAAAAAATCAAGGATCTAGTTGTAAGCCAATCGTGCTCTAAGGCAAACACAGTTTGTAACAGCTTTTCAGCATTGAACACTTAATGTTTACATGGCTGATTTATTTACTTTTGGTTTCTTTAAAAAGAAAAGTAAGAGACAACAATTATTTTAAAACAATCTGGGTTCTGGTGACACAGCATAGAATTTTTTTTTTTTTTGGTCTTTTTGAGACAGGGTCTCGCTATGCAGTTCACACTAGCTTTGGGCTCACTTTGTAGCTCAGGCTGGTCTCCGACTTGCAATGATCCTCCTGCTTCAGCCTCCCAAGTGCTGGGATTACAGGAGTGTGCCACCACACTCGGCTAAAATAAACCTTACATGTTACTTTTTTTTTTGTACCAAGAATTGAACTCAGGACCTTGCACTTGCCAGGATGAGGCTTACACTGCTGAGCTATATCCCCATCCCCCTAGCACAGAATCTTATTTATTTATTTATTTTTGGTACCGGGGATCAACAAACTCATAATCTCATGCCTGGCAGGCACTTATACCACTGAGCTAAATCTCCAGTCCACAGCACAGAATCTTACAATTTTCTGCTTAGAAAGAAATTTGCTCTTTCCTAGTGAAACTAAAAATCTATTTAAAGAACACATTAGATGTAAATTTCCATAGATGCCAGTGGTCTTCTTCCCCAACTCTCTAGACAGCAGGGTGAATCTGGGTTGATGAGTCTGGGAGGAAGGAATGAGTATCTGCAGGCTAGCTCTTTCCTCTCTTTAGTACTTCTCAGGTCTTCTATGTTTTCAGCTTCACAGGGCAGGCCAGTGGCTGTTCAGCAGTGAATGAGCTAATAGCTAGGCATTAGCAAGCCAAGTGCTGTTACAGATCTATGGTATGCTCTCTAATACCAAGAATAACCAAAAAACTAAGATTTTAATCTTTATCTTCTAGGCTGCTATGTCTCTCATCTCATTTTCATGTCATTAAAAACTGAAAGTTAGTTGGGTGTGGTAGTGCATGCCTGTAATTTCAGCACTTGGGAGGCTGAGGCAGGAGGATTGTTGCAAGTTCGAGACCAGCCTGGACTGCAAAGTGAGCTCAAGTCCAGCCTGAAATGCATAGGGAGATCCTGTCTAAACAAGACAAACAGAAACAAAAACAAAAACAAAATAAAAAACAAAGCCCCCCCCCGCAAAAAAATAAAGTTAACATACTCTAATAGGAATTATTCATAGAAAAAAAATACACTCACTTACCAGATGTGCTCTGGCAAATACAATGGTGAGTCCAAAAGCTGACACAACAATGCCTGTGGTGAGAAATATGGCAAGTTCCTTACAGGCATTACTCATAGCATCTGTATCGTCCACTAATCTTCTTGCTATGCAGTATGGAATAGGTGAAAGGACGTAAAAAAACAGAACAAAGAGGGGCCAGTATTGGCTAGAAAAAGAAAAATAAGTTAATTGTAGTTTTTGCTATTTATGTCATTTTCCAACATACAAAATATGATTTTCTTTTTATAAGGACCAAAGGAATATTGCAAAATATCAAACATGGTGCAGCTGAAAAGTAACAAACTGAAAATTAAAATGTGAAACATTTTGAGTTACAGTATTGCTGAAATCAATGATATGACATTATAATTTTTTAATAGTAAATGAAAGTTTAATAGATATATGTATTCAACAGTTGACATCCAGGCTCTAAATTCTTTTTTTTCCATTTTAAGTCACAAACGGAAAGCCTTAGCCATGCTTTCCTTAAGTCACTAGGAACTTCTGAAATACCGAAACCAAAATTCAGGAAACTTGCTGAAAGTAGTACTGAAGACTTTCTTTCTCTCTCTCTCTCTCTTTTTTTTTCTTTTTTGGTCTTTCTGACCTATGAACCCTGAAAGAACGAATCCGCTAGGACTAACTTCCATATATATATATATATGCCAGGCAGGTGCTTAGGCCACTGAGCTAAAACCCCGGGTTTTTTGTCTTTTTGAGACAAGGTCGTGCTATTCAGTTCAGGCTGATCTTGAACTCACTATTTGTAGCCCAGGCTGATCTCAAACTCCCAGCGATTCTCCTGCCTTGGCCTCCCTAGGCAAGACTTTCAGTCAGAATGTAAGTTTGCCTCAGTAAAAATGGTTCACTTTTAGTCTACAGCTTGATTAACTGTATTGTGCCAATGTCATTTCCTGCCATGAATAACCACAAGTTATGTAAGATATTATGACTGGGAGAAGTTGTTTGAAAGGAATAGGGAAACTTTTTGTACTATTTTTGCAACTTCTTGATAGTCTACAATAGTTTCAAACTAAAAAGCTGAAGAGAAATAGATGGCCTTTAAAACTGCCATGGAATAAATCACATTATAGTGGACACTGCTTGTATCAGGGGCTTAGGGTAAGTGAAGATCTACCTGTGCGTTTTTCCCAAACATTTTAAGCTGTTGGAATATATTTAAGAAAAATTTCAAATAATACGAAAGCACAAAAAGTGAGAATAGTTCCCCAAACCTCCGCTGCTTCTTTCCCACTTCCCTATGGAGCTTCTTGGCCTACACTTCCACAATTCCATAGAGATAAACTTTAAAAGGGTGACTGAGTCACTGCATTGTTTTTTCACTTAATATTATTTTGAATATGTATATATAATGACAATAACTCTTCCTCATTTGTTAAGGCTTCCTAGGATTTTCATAGATGGACACACCATAACTTAACCATTTTTTCTTTTCTTTTTTTCTGTTTTTTGGTCTTTTTGAGACAGGGTCTCACTATGCAGTTTAGGCTGGTCTTGAGCTCACTTTGTAACTCAAGTTAGTCTCAAACTCCCAATGATCCTCCTGCCTCAGCCTCCTGAGTGCTGGGATTACAGGCATGCACCACCACACCCAGCAACCATTTTTCTTTTGATCAGTGTTACATTTATTTATGATATCGTCAGTTTTCCTTTTTTTGCTATTATAAACAAGCCTATCATAAACACCTAAGCACTCTCCCAACTACATATATTTTTGCAAACAATTACAAGTGGATCTGTGTGCAAAAGTCTAAGAAGTAGAAGGCTAGGCAAAGAACTACAAGCAAACTGCACTTATTTACATTTTAGACCCTCCACCAAAGTAAATAGCAGTGCCTACCTATCCATATATTTTGTCTTTGCCAATGTATTTCACTTAGTGTTGAGGGAGGCTGAGTATATGTTCATTTGCTGATTAGCAATGTGTAGTTCTCAGGTTTGTTGCTCATTTTTCTACTGAGTTGTCTTTTTCCAATGTACCTAAATACTAGTTTTTTGTGATTTTTTTTGGTAACAGGGATCAAACTCACGACCTTGTGCTTACCAAGCAAGTGCTTGAACCACTGAGTTAAATCCCCAGCCCTAAATATTAATTTTAAAAGTTCTTTTTAGCCTAGAAAGAGCCATCGTCTACACCATTTTTAAAGCCAATTGTGCTCCAACTCTGCTTATGGCATTTTCTGTAAATGATGCTTTTACTCTGCTTATATTTAATATTATAAATAGGTGCTGAAAATTAAACAGTAGGACTGAGCTATGTGTTGCTACCTTGCTATTAGAGATTCTACAGTAGTCAAAGAGCAGATAATAATCAAAAACTTCTTGCTGTACTTTGGTGTCCTAATCTTTATAAACAAATTTTAAGTGATGATTTTTTAAAAAGTTTGTGTTTGGTGAGCATTTCTCAGTATTAATTGTACATTAGACAACAAAATATTTTTACAGCTTGAAAAGTAGAAACATTTTACCCTTAAGCACTCAAGAGAAAATTTTACCTACTTGTATATTGGAAGGGCACATCCAAGCATCAAAAACATCAGCCCAATTGCTCCTCCAAAGGACAAACTAATCAAAGCTGCAAAACAAATAGAAACCCAAGAGATATCACCTGTTAAACTATGTTAATACTTTTTTTTTTTTTTTTGCGGCACTGGGGATTGAACTCACAACCTCGCGCCTGTCAGACAGGCGCTTAAGTCACTGAGCCAAACTCCCAGCCCTGGTTTTTGGAGGCAGGGTCGCACTGTGTAGCTCAGACCCGCCTTGCGCTGGTGTTGTAGCCCAAGCAGGCCTGGAACTCACAACGCTCCACCTACCTCAGCCTCCCGAGTGCTGGGATTAAAGGCGTGCGCCACCACGCCCGGCTCGTTAATACTGTTTTTGTTAATGTATTAACATTATGAACATTACTAGTTATGCTGGAAGCAAAACAAAACCTCCCCAGCCTACATGTATTAAAAGTGAGTTGTCACCAGGTACAATGGCACATAATTGTAATCCTACCTACTCTGGAGCTAAGGTGGAAGGATCACAAGTTCAAGGATGCAGTTCAGTACCAGAGTGCATCCATAAAATGTACAAGGCCCTGGGTTCAATCCCCAGCAAGACACACACACACACACACACACACACACACACACACATACACACGCTTCAAGAGCGTAAGTCACATAGCAAGAATAAATCTTCTGTGGCATCTTCAAGACAGATAAAGTGATACAGGTTGCACACCATCCTTAACCTGAAAACTGAAATCTAAAATGTTTGAAAGTCTGAAGATAATTATTATTACAGATTTTATACAAAATTACCTTGAGGCCATATATGTGAAACATAAATGAACTTTGTTATTTAGACTTAGGTCCCATCACCAACACATCCCATTAGGTGCATGCAAATATTCCCAAAATTAAAAAAAAAAAATCTAAAATCTGAAATATTTTTGGTTGCAAGTGTTTTCAATAAGGGACGCTCAGCCCAGTGTCATGGTGCATGCCTTTAATCCCAGCACTCGGGAGGCTGAGGTAGGAGGAGTGCTGTGAGTTTGAGGCTGGCTTGGACTACAACATGAGGAAGGCCAGCCTAAACTACATAGCGCAACCCTGCCTCAAAAAAAATAGGGCCGGGAGTTTGGCTCAGTGGCTTAAGCGCCTGCCTAGTGGGCACGAGGTTGTGAGTTCAAGCCCCAGTACTGCAAAAAAAAAAAAAAAAAAGGATGCTCACTTTGTACTACTTTTCAGAGCTTTGACCTGTTGCTGCCACATCTCCCTGCCCCAACTGTTTCCTTTGTATTATCACAGCCCACAGGATCAAGGCCTTTCCAGGCATTGGTGTTACTATTCACTCCATTCCAATTTTGAAAAACATCCATAGAGAAAGCCTACATTCTCAAGTTTACTGGACTGCAGAACCCTCATCCTATGGAAAAACTTACCTTAATCACGTGCCAGGTGCATTGGCATGCATGTGCACTCCTAGCTACTAGGGAGGCTGAAGCAAGAGGGTCTCTGGAGTCCAAGAGTTCAAGTCCAGCCAAGGCAACACAACAAGATTCCCATCCCAAAACAAAACCCAAAACTGGAAAAAAAGTTCAAAGTATCTATGATTAACGATTTTACAGCTTACAAAACTATAGCTAGGGCTCCTCCTCTAATTTCCTAAATACAAATCTGTACAATCAGGGGTAGGTACAATCCCTCTGTGGGGGTCTTTATTTTACTGCATTATTTGAAGACAGATGCATTCTATAGGTGAAATACAGTTTCTGAAGCTACACAGAGCAAGGTAGTATGCCTGTAAGTAGAAAGAGCTTTCTTGAGTATATACAGTTTACAATGCCTAGACATAAATAAAGACATTACCAATTTAAATAAAGATAAAGTCTTTTTTCTTTTTAAATGATATAGCCTACTGACCCTAGGCAAAAAGTTACAATTCAAAAAATGTAAAAGATCTAAAAGTTATAAAGACAAAGGTTAATATATAGACACCAAAATTAATAGAAAACGGGTTAAACACTGCCAAATACTATGGATGCACACTTCAGAACTAAGATGGTCATAATCAAGGACACCCACAGACATGGCAGCTTGGCAGATTTGGTTTTCAGCTCCTGACCTTGTTTATTTAATTCTTATGCATTATATTTTCAGCTAATGGGAAAAAAAATAAAACGTTTCATTTTATAGCAAACAAAACACTTCAACTTTACAAGAAAATGCAGCATAAACTGTGAGGAAAATACTGAGCTTATACTTTGTTCTCATTAGTCCAAAATAGGTCCTGAGGATCTGGCCCACCTGCCTCCCCTTGTGCATGTCACACCAGTCAGACACCTGGCTCTCTGTGTGCTTCTGCTTCACTGGCCCCCTTTGCTTTCCTGGGACTTAGGTGGCTCTCTTTACCAGCATGGCCTCTGCACATGTTGTCTTTTCTACCTCAGTTTCTCCTCATTCAGTACAGATTTACTGAAGCCAAAGCTGTAACGGGCGCTGTGGCCTCTTCGTGCTCACGGAGCTTGCATTCTTGCCCCACTCCTCCCATCTTCCTCCAACTTAACTCCAACTTTCCTTCACATCTCAGCTCAATCATCTCTTCCTCAGTCAACTCTTTCAAACCTCCAACTAGGCGAATTCTGCCTACACGATTTATTCATCTACCCAACAGACACCTAAGTGTCACACATTATTCTTGGTGGTGAAGTCAGAGCAATGAAAAAAAATTAATCAAAGCTCTTGATTTCATGGAGGTTACATTTATGGGGATACAAAATTGATTTTTTAAAAAAGTAAACAAATAAATGTACAATGATGAGAAAACAAAAAACTAAAACTAGGGTAGGTAAGGGATGAAAATGCAAGTCTGGACAGGGTAGCTTGCAGAGGTGATTGATGAGGCGCTATCCGGTCAGAGCCCCATGAAAAGAGGGAGTAAACCGCATGGGGGTCTGGGGCAGCAGTGCAGCCGGACGCCTACTTTGTACTGCATGCCTCCTTGCTCGGTTATCATGGCTGCAATTTCACACTGATTTTCAGTATATTTGTCTTTCCTTCTCAACTGTGGAGAGGGGGGAGCAAGTTTTCCTGCCGTTGATGCTCATGTCTCAACTCCTAATGCTCAATTACGAATATCTGTAGAATGAATATAGGCAAGTAGAAATGGCACAGAATTGAAAGTTACTTCGCTACTGGGTCCTGGTTCCTACTAGCCACTAATTACTGTCTAAACAGCTTATAAAACTCTCAGTTCTTCCTAAAATGAGACAGTCGATCAGAAAGGCAAAATATTCTCTGACTACCATTAAAAGACATTCTGAAGAAATAAAAAACATCTCAGGCTCTTGCTGACGGTAGGCGAGGTATTTAAAAGAGCCACGGCCCCAGCTCCATCTCTCCACTCCCTGAAATGTGGTTTCAAACACCTAGGTTCACAACAGTAAACACTACACAGTGACACCTCATTTATTCAGAAGTCATTTACTGGAAACAGTTTACAATCCAGAGGAAGCAAAGGCCACTACAAAGAGATAAAATTGGTATCACAAAGCCCATACACTACAAGTAACAATTTCTGTATGCAGACTCTAAAGCTTTTTACTCAGAAGTTACTCATTTTTGTGACACAACTGTTGGATGTAACTTCAACTACAGTAAAAAAAAAATAATAATAATAATAAAAAATCCATTTTTAAAGAATTATCCAGCTGGGCGTAGTGGTGCATGCCTGTAATCCCAGCACTCAGGAGACTGAGGCAGGAGGATCACAGTGAGTTTGAGGCCAGCCTGGGCTACAAAGTAAGTTCAAGGCCAGCCTACATTGCATAGTGAAACTCTGTCTCAAAAACAAAAAACCCTAAAAGTAGATACAAGGTTCAGGTATCAAAAAACAATTTTTAAAATATAAACCTGGTTTTATTACAACTTCCATTAATATTAATAATGGAAAAAATTATTAATACATTTATTTACACCCCAGGATCCAATTTCTTTGACATGCTACTATATAATGAAAAAATAAGGTGGAACTGTTTGGGGGAATCAAGATATTCAGGGATAATTCCATTCAACACTCAAGATTGAAAAGATATTAAAAAACTATTTTATGTGACATCTCCCAATCATACCAAATATGATAAAAGATAGACTTTAAATAAACTGCTCAAAAATGTTCTCAAAACTTGTAAAGTTTCTTCAGTCTTATGAAATCAGAATGATGTGTCTTAAATGACACATCGACAAGGTAAGAATTTACATAGTAATTAAGTGATGCAATATTTGAAAGACAAAATCTACATTAGTCTGGCTTCTACTCCCAAGGCCCTAGGGTAGGGACGGAATGCTCCAATTATCTAGCAAAACGCTCTACTGACAAAGTGTTGGTTGGCTCTGTGATTACAAAGAAATTTGAGCAAAAGGGACCAGTTCACTAGCTTGCGAGATTCCAGAAAATTCAATATATCAAAAGGAAGCTGGGCATGGTGGCAGGACTGCTACAAGTTCAAAGCCAGCCTGGGCTACATAGTGAGTGCAAGGCCTGCCTGAACTACATGGTGAGAACCTCTGTGTCCAAAAAAAAAAAAAAAAAGAAAGGAAAAAAGAGAGAAAGAAATAGGCAAGTGGTTCAAGAAGTGCCTAATGCTAATTATAGTAATATTCCGTCATATAAAGATGATAATCCGACAGGAAGAAACATCTTGATAAACAATCATAACCATAAAATCGTACTGAAACCAAAAATGTAAGTACAATTCTACCTGAAGCACTTTCACCTTAATAGTATCTACTTGGACTTTTTAGAATGAAAGTACCAAAGTCTTTTCTGAGAGTGGCTCTCTTACTGATGACGCAACAGCGGGGAAAAACGCAACATCCTAAAGCCTACAGCATTTTACAACAACTTTCATTCACATAAAGATTTAAAACGATCTACTATGGCTCATAAGGAGATTAAAAAGAATCCTACTTGTTTAAATGACAAGATTTTATATGGAAAATAAAATGTTTTCACACACTGAAAATAAAAAAAATGTGACTGGGAAAGCAGTTTCAACGAACGTCAACTTTAAAGGGGGGGCGGAAATCAAACTACTGAAAAACGTCGCTAAGTTGTTCACTCGCTTTTATTTAGTTTGACTACCCCTTCTAATGCGCAGGTCAACGAATCAATGTAATTCGTTAAGAAGTAAGCAAAAAATTGCTTCTAATCACACTGACAACATAATTACCGAATATCTGGAACGGACGCAACATTTCCTAAAGAAAACATGAATAAACGAGTAATTTCTAATGAAGTTGTAACTTCATTAGAAATAAAAATAATAAAGAAACAAAAAATTTCTACATCTGAAAAACCTCAACGTGCAAATGTGGAGAAGGGAGGGAGCCAGGAGGGCTTAAGGGCGGCTCGGGGGTCCACTGCCTGCAACACGGCACACGCGACACAGATTTACAGGATTCGGATCACCAGCTTTCGGAGAGAACCAGCCCTAAGCTCTTCGTGGGCGCACAGCACCCTAAGATCGCATCTGTGCTTATGCAGGGAACGACACTGATCTTCCCTAGCGGCCTCGCCCCGCGGAAACCACATTCGGCGCGTCCCGGTCAGTCTCTCAGTCTCTCAAACTCCCGCGAAACGTGTCTGACTGCCCGCATAGTCGCGGACTCCGTTCCACGCCAGTGCCTCCGTCCGCGCCCGGGGGACGGTATGCGGGGGCGGCCGCCCAGGTCAGTAGAGCCCGGGGCCGCCGCGCGACACCTCAGCCCGGGCCGTCCCGCCCCCCGGGCGCTGCGCCCGCCTCGGCCCGCGGTGGCCCGGGGAGCACAGGGGCCGGGGTCGCCCTGCTCTGCCACCAACAGGAGCGTGCGTGGGCCCGCGCCCCCCGCCGCCTCCTCCGGGCGCCGCCTGCCTCCGGCGTCCCGCGTCCCCAGGCCCACCTTTGATGCCGGCCATGGCGGTGACGCTGCTTCTGCTCCGCGACCTGAGGCGGCAGCGGCGGCGGCGGCCGGGAAACCAGAGACGCGCGACGGCGGCCAGACAACACCCGGAAGTGCGCGACGCAGCACTTCCGCCGGTCGCTCGTGCTCGCGCGGGGCTGTGGGGGGCGCGCCGACCTCGGCCTCGGGCAGACCCCGCGCTGGGTTCAGGGCGCCTCTTGCGGAGGACCCCACCGCGGAGGATAATTTACGTTCTTTAAAGCTCCCCTATTTCTCTCCGCCACCCAGCCTTGTAATACTGGGGAAGCGAGGTTGGGGGTTCTGCGATCGGTTCCTCCGTTTCCTACACAGATGATGAGGACTTCACAGACAGGAACAGCAGGGCCCAGTAAAGGGTGGGTTTAAAACACATGTAATTCCCTGGGAACATGAATTCGCCCTCTTTACGGTAGTAAAAGATAGAAGCAGAAATCCAATGCGTTTATTAGTCATCTAACAAATACTTAGCGAACTACTTGTTGGGAAACGGGGAGGCACTGGGGTGATCAAAGCCAGGTGCAGTTTATGCCCTCAATTGCTTGCAGGCTAGAGAGGGAGGTAAGCACACAAAAAATGTAAAATTGCAACGATAATTGCTAGTAAAGGAGATCAGAGAAAGTCACTCCAAAACATACCATTTTGACAAAGGATTATTTTGAGCTGCAAGACATGAAACTGCAGTTACAGGAGGAACTCTTTGTCCGCCCCCTCCGTCCCCCCCCAGTCCAAAAGCAGAAACACCAGAGTGTAGGTTTCCCATATAAAGGTGAGGTAAACTTGTATATGTTAAAAACAAAGACTTGCAATGCAAATCTTCCCATTTGTAAGCATTTCTATCTTCCTGATTAGCAAGAGTAGCAATGCAAACAGCATTAATCCGTGCATAAACATTACTAAACTTCTGTTTCATTAACTTTCTTCATATATTTATCTTAGCACAATTCATTGCTAGAACAGACTCCTTTCTTTTATCTAGTCCCTTCCCCACAGTGCACTGACCTTTGTTAAAGTGATAACAGATGCTCTCAGGCCTCTAACCTCTTCTTTCTCTTTACTATGAAGTCTCATTTTGCATACAAAATAAACTTCTTTTCTCTACTAATCTGTATTTTATCGGCATAATTCACTGTTCAAATCGCTGAACTTAAGAGGGTAGAGAAGTTTTTTTTTTTTCCCCACAGAAAATAGATATATTTATTCAAATTACACATTAAAGGGCTGGGTGTTATGGGTGATACATTGTGTCTACTTGAGAAGTTTAGAAGTTTAACTGAGAGACTCAGCCGGGAGCCAGGGTTCTTACTTTGTAAATATCCTCATCCTGTGCAAGGGAGGGCAAGGAGATTTTGTGCTACATCTGCCCTGGAGTGTGGGGGTGGCCTGCATACAATATAATGGAAGAGAAGAGGCTTGTTCTCCCCCCTTTTTCACTCTGGCTGCTTTTGTTCTGGCTGCTGCCTTGAAGTGTTGCCCCTGTGCCATGCCACCCTGCCTTAGAGCCAGCTGATTATGGTCTGAAACCTCCCAAAACTGTAAGCTAAATAAACCTTTCTTTCCCTAATTTTGGGTGCCAGGAGTTTTGTCTCAACAAGGAGAGAAAGTAACCAAGACACTGGGCTACTAGCTATAGGAGGATAAAGAAGTTTTAGCCATTTGTACTGCTAGGAAAAATGGGTACGTACACAGTCCTATGAAGCCTTTGATTTGGATCTTCCAGGTAACATTTCTCCAAGAGACAACAGAGGGGTGAAGAGAAGTGATGAATATATAACTAGGAGAAAAGGAAAAAGCCATCATGTGCCTGGAGTACTGTGTATGTGTTTTGAGAGAGTGAATTTTGGCAACAAATGGAGCCAGGAGCTTTCTGTGTTGGAGAAGGAAAGCCAGTGGGATTGCTCCGCATTGATATGGATCCTGTTTAGGGGGTTGCTTTTCTCTGAGCAATGAAAAATTTTCAAAGGATTTTAAAGATGGTGGGTGGAAGTGAGTGACAGAAGATTTGAATTTTTGAGGGTCTCATGAGACTTAGGTAAACTGACATATAAAAGATTTTGATGAATGAATGCTTAGAAATCATATTTCCAGCATGGTTTAAAAAGAGAGCTACTGGGAAGTTTAAGGCATTGTCCACTCCTCTTCCTTCCACTGTTCCCAGGGTTGAATCACAGTTTTTTTTTTTTTAAACAAGATCACTTTTTGAGGCTTAATGCCTCAAATAAATCTATAGATATCTTGTTTGGGGAAAATTTTTTTTTTCTTATTCAAGTTAGTGTGAAAAGTTCTATTATCACTTTCCTGTACCATAAACACAGTGTGTTTTCCCTTAAGGATTGTGGAGGCAGAAACACGAAGTGCATTTGAATATACGCCATGGAAATGTGTTTAGACAGAATTTGTGAACTACTAGCTCCCTCTCCTAAACCAGTGAAGCAGTGGTTTATATACATCCGTCTCCCCAGCAGTCTTAACAGAGTAGGGAGGTGCCACAGCTCGAATGTGTCCCCCCAAAGCCTGTGTTGTTGAGTCCCACAGGGAGGTGTGTAGGTCATGAGCGCTGCACCCTCGTGAGTGGATTCAGGTCTGAGGTTACAAGTTTCATGTTTCTTGTTCTTTCTCAGTAACGTCAGGCCACATCATGATGCACAAGGTAGCTTTCACCAGCTGCAGCCCTGTGGTCTCAACTTCCCAGCTTCCAAACTCGGAAATCTCTGTTCATTTATAAATTACCCGGTTTGTGGTATTCTGTCACAGCAACATGAAACTAAATTAGTAGAATTCCTGGAAAATAAATGATTCCTTTCTAAATGTCACTATGACACCTGTTCTTGGTTTGTGCCATAGTATTCCATCTTTCAAAGGAGGGAAGGTTGAGGGGACACAGCTGATCAGTGGTGAGAGATGGCTGATCAGTAGTGATGACTGGTGGTACAAAGCGGTAGGTTCATATCTCAAGACTTGTAGCTTGGCTCCTGAGAAAAGATCGTATTTAAAGAAGCTTTTAAGATATAGCTGCTACAAACCCCAGAGGTTAAGTGGTAGTCACTAATTTCCTCTTTTGAATGCAAATATGTTGGGTATTATGGTTTTTCTTGATGGTATCGGTGGGCAACTTGGATTGTTTATTTTGTCGGAAAGTTTTATGTAGTCTTTTACTTCCATGGTTACAGAATCCTAGGAGATTGTGTTCCTTTATCTTTCCCAAGAGATTCTCCATGTTTCTAGCAGAGAAGCTCATCATTTGAAGATGCTGTCTAGGGACCACTAACTTGAGACCTTAAAACAGTGTTTCCCAATGTTGTATCTCAAAGATCACTTACAACAGAATTTGTTAGGATGCTTCTCAAGTTCCTGGGTCCCACTCCAGGTCTTCTTAAGTAGAACTTTTGTGAGCAGAGCCACAAGTACCTCAAACAACTGCCCTGCAAACTGAAGTTTGAAAATTATTCTCTGAACAAAAGTAGAATGTCAGTTTTTTTAAAAGCAGTTCTCAAAGTGAATACTAAACACTAATGTTGTATCCTTTTAATGTTCTCTAAATATTGTTACATAAAGTGAGTCCACGCTATCTTTTACAGTTTCAATGCTTTTCGCAAGGTGGCTTATTTGCCAGAATTAATTCAGAGATGAGGTGAAAGAATACTTTTGATTATTGAGCAGCTGCTATACGCTTGGTGCTTTAAGATTTACCTGATTTTTATCCTTTACACAGTTTGTAAACAAGGAATTATAAACCCTTACAGATTGACTCAGAGAAAATTTAGATAAGTTTTAAAATTCTTTTTATTGTGCCAAAATTGAAATACCATATATAAAGTAGTATGATGAACTCCTATGAACTATTAGCTACCTTGAGTTCTCAACATATGGTCAGTGTTTTACCTATGCTCCCCATCCACTTCCTCTCAATTCCATATTATTTCTTTGCTCCCACGGTTCGCCTGCGCCTTGCCTTCGGCCCCGCCTACACATTTTAGCCCCACCCGGCGGCCCTGGCCCCGCCCCATACTGCGGGCCCCTGAGGCGGGGCCGACAGCAGCCACTCAGGGCTGCCCACGCGCCGCAGCGGTAGTGACGTAAAAGTGGCGCAGGGACTCGCGTTAAGGCAGCGGCTGCGCCGTCAGCCCTTCGTCTCCCGCTGACCGTGTCTAGCGTCGTTGCGCCGCGGCGCGAGAACTTCCGCGGCCCGCCGCGGGCCCGCGAGCGCCTAACCGACGCGCGCCGTCTTCAGCGAGCGCCATGGCCCTGACCGGCGCTCCAGAGGTGGCCGGGCGCTGCTGCCAGCCCCTCGGCCTGCTTGTGCTTCTGCTGATGGCGAGCCGAGCGCTGTGCTGGGACGACCCTGGTGAGTGTTCCCACTCGCGGCCTTCGACTGTTTCCCGGCTCGCCCCTCAGCCTCACTTGTGTCCACGCTGCGGGTCTTGTACCCTGCCTGGTCCCTTTGCGCTTCCGAGTGGGATGGGGCGAAACGACTGTGTTCCCCGCGTTTGCTTTCTTCCTCCCCTGGACTGTCCGATGGTGTCCACCTTCTCGGGCTACAGCTCTCATTCCCTAGTGCGTCCGGCTGACTCGACGCTCACCTGCGCGTCTTACTTGGTTGTCTTGGGTGCCTTTTGTGGACGCCCCCGGCTGTTGTCATGGCTGCCTGTTGCTATGGCTGGCGGTTGCTAGGCCAGCATTAGTCGCTGCGTCACACTTAGAGGACCAGGCCACAAAGCTAGGGGGTTGGTTAGCAGAATCACGGACCCTGCTGCTTTGCTAGCGAAACTCCTGCGTCTTGTTAAGGTCCGGGGAGTGAAGTACATCGGATTACACCAGCTTTTCCTGTTGTTTTTCATCGTGCCTTAAGAATTTGATTTTTTTCTCTCATATTTTAGATGATGGTACGTGATAAGCGATTACTAGGGATTAGGTTTTTTGTATGTGTATCATCAAAATGTATGCAGTGACGTTTCATAAATTAAAATGACATCATTTTTGGTTTTGTGAGGCATGGCAACCCTCACAGTATTCTATTTGTGAACTGATTGGACATGCCAAACTTTTAAGTTTAATCCACAGGTTTCTTTTTTTTTTTTTTTGCTGCACCAGGGATCGAACTCACAACCTCGCACCTGCCAGGGCAGGCGCTTAAGTCACTGAGCCGAACTCCTGGCCCTAGTTTTTTTGAGGCAGGGTCGCACTATGTAGCTCAGGCCCGTCTTGCGCTCGAGTTGTAGCCCAAGGCGGCCTCGAACTCACTACACTCCTCCTACCTCAGCCTCCCGAGTGCTGGGATTAAAGCGTGCGCCACCATGCCCGGCTCCCACAGGCTTATTTCTGTTAGTTCTTGTTTTCTTCTGCTCGCTGAATGAGACCAGAGGAGCTGTTTCAAGCACTTCACTGATGAGAATGTTTTATTGTCATAAAAAGCCACGTTGATTTAAGTGTCTACGTTTTCCTTGTGTGTTTAGAAATTATATAAAAAATGAGAGACTTGATTAAAGTTATAATTTAAACCCTGGAACGAAACATTAGTTGAACCCTAATTCTGAAAAAAGGAACTTCACCAGTGAAGAGTCAAGGAAATTATTAAATGAAAAACAACCACATTTAAATTAATGGCGAACCGCTTCCGGTGGCTTTTAGTTCACCTACGCTGTAAAACTATTGTTCTGGAACAAAAAGCAACAAAATATTTTGCAGAGGAAATGCAGTTTCACTGTAAGTTTACTTTGAGGAACTGTTTTATAAAGGTACTTTATTTGCATATCGTTTATGAAATCTTTTGATAAAGCAACTGGGTAACTTATTTTTTGTTTGCCTTTGGATGCATTTACATTGTCTTAGGTAACATACAGCAGTAATTTGGTGGAGAGAGGCACCATTCTAAAGAGATTACCAAAGACTTTTCAGAATTGTTTATTGAATGTAGTCTTACCTTTAAATTATTTTTCTGGGCATTGAGAATATAGCTATGAATGAAGAAGAGTGTCTTGCCCTTAAACAGCACGCCAAAGTGGTGTGGACAGGATAAGCAGAGTAAGGAAGGGGATGTGCAAACAGAAGTAAGGACTTAAATAAATATCCTTTGGGCAGGAAAGGCACTGTTAAGGTGACAGTTGATCAGAAACCTGAAAGGAGAGGAGTAAGTGACTGTGACAGTATTTTTGGAGGATCGTCAGGGCTGCCTAGTGTGTGGGAAACAAAGAGACAGGAGGGAAGCAGGGAGGCCAGTAAGTTCCAAGATGGCCTAGGGAAGAGGGAGGAGTGGTGGAGATGGTGAGTGGTCAGATTCTTTTCTCATCACTTTGGAAAGTGGAACTCACATGACATCTTGATGAATTACTGTGGGGGTGAGAGGAGGAGAGAAGACAAGAATTATTCCAAGGTTTTTGTTTTGTTTTGTAGTTCTGCAGTCGACCTAGGGGCTCACGTGTGCTAGGCAAGCACGGTGCCACTGAGCTACATCCCCAGCTGAAAGTTAAGGTTATTTTTTAAATGGTTCTGGGGGTTGAATCCAATACCCTTGCCCTGAACTGCATTCCCAGCCAATTTTATTTTTTCATTTTAAGACTGGTTCTTGTGAGCTGAGTGTGGTAGCTACACAGCTATAATCCCAGTACTTGGGAGGCTGAGGCAGGAGAATCATTGCGAATTCGAGACCAGTCTGGGCTACGAAGTGAGCCCAAGGCCAGCTTGAACACAAAATGAGACCCTGTCTCAAAAAACCAGAAAAGATTGGATCTTGTGGATCTTAACTTGCAGTCCTGCCTTAGCCTCCCTTAGTGTGCCACCATGCCCAGCTTCACCCTAAGATTTTTGGCCTCAATATCTACAAGTGTGGAATTACCATGTCTTGAGATAGGAAAGAATGTCGGAGAATTAGGTTCAGTGGAGTTTAGTTTTGTTTATTTTAAATTCGAGAACCAAAAGTGGAGTTTGGTTTATGAAACTGGAGTTTAGGGAACTCTCTGTGTCCCTTGACTGATGTAACTAGTAGTGTGGGAGCATTTTACTCTTTGACCTTAATGCACTAGGGGAGAAAGATACAGGGAGGGGGTTATGCTATGATACTGCATGTATACATACTTATTCTCCGTAATATTCTTCATGCTTGGTCACCTACTACACATCAGCTACTCTGCCAGGTAATTTTTAGTAAGTTGTGTCTAAGCTTCACAGTGAGTTTTAAGGTTGATACTATTGATGTTATCATCTTAATTTTATAGGTAAGGAAATGTCTACACAGGTAAACTTAATGTCTTGACCAAAATCATATAATAAGTTGGTATAGCTAATTTAGCTCAGTGTTCTTTAACAATCTCAATCCTGTTAAAATAAATTCAAATCATTATTATTCTTGTTAGTTTGTTTATTTAATTTTTTTATACAGTCTGACTTTTTTTTTTTTAATAGAGCCTTGCTACGTTGGCAAGGCTGTCCTGGAATTCTCAACCTTCCTGCCTCAACCTCCTGTACCCGGGTTTATATCCATGCACAGCAGGAACATTTTCATTATTGTAGTTTTTTTTTTTTTTTTTTGCGGCACCAGGGATTGAACTCACAACCTCGTATCTGTCAGGCAGGCATGTAAGCCGCTGAGCCAAACTCCCGGCTCTGGTTTTTTGAGGCAGGGTCGCACTGTGTAGCTCAGGCCAGCCTTGCGCTAGCGTTGTAGCCCAAGCTGGCCTCGAACTCACAACGCTCCTTCTACCTCAGCCTCCCAAGTGCTGGGATTAAAGGCGTGCGCTACCACGCCTGGCTTGTAGTTTTTTATATGTGAGGAGATAGATTAGGTTTATAGAGTATATTTTATTTTGTCATTAGACATTTTGGATCTTTAGCCTAAAAAATTAAGTTTTTATGTAGTTTAAGTGGATTTTCTTCTGGCTGCATAGTCATTTATGTTAGCCATTTGTTAAAGAAGGCATCTTTTTTGAATTAAAAAGCCCATTTTATCTTATATTGAATTACCACGTATATATGGATGTATTTGTAGACTTCCTTTTATTCAACAGTCTCTGTTCCAATTCCATACAGCTTTGATGGTGGTAACTTTATAGTAATGAACATACTCTTTTTTAAAAAAAATTACCTATTTATAGACATTATTTTTTCCATAGAATCTTTAACATAATTTCTTTCCAGTTTCAAAAAGTCCTATGGGATTCCTGATTAAATGCACATCACATTTATTTATCTTTGTTTGTGTGTCTTTTTTTGTTACATAAATTTTTTTGATTGACCCTGTTTATTTGTAGACATTTTATTTATATCCATATAGATGTGTTTTGTCACTAATTTGATTAAAGTAGGCTTTCTGTTTTTCTAACAGGTTATTAGAGGTATGGAAGATTGTGGTAATTCATATTGTGTCCAGTTTTATCGAACAAAATAAGGTTGTATTTTGGGAAGTTTTCTTGGATTTATAAATCTAGAAACTCTACACACATAAAAGAGTATCTCTACTGTTTGTACTGAGTATAATAGACACTATTTATTGTATGATTACTAGTCATTTTTGCCCTTATTTACTTCCTTGAAAAGCCAAACACCTTTTAGAACATTCTTTTGCAACTAGTCATTCTAGTTAGTCTACTGGAAGGCTTTTGCGGGGAGGATATTTTAAATGTAGATGGTAAATTATGAGTCTTTATATGGTTTGTTTTCTTTCAGCTCTATTTTGGGTTGACATGTTTCAATGTAAATTTCAGATATCATACCTGATCACCATTAAATCCTTTGGGATTTACCTTTTTTTAAAGGAACTTTATCTCATATGGTGAAAATAAGATTGTACCTGACAAAAGTAATTCTGATTCCTTAGTATCAGGTAATTATCCATTCATATTCAGATAGCACAGTTGATATGAAGAAGTCCTTTATAGTTAGTTTCATCCAAGTAAGACCCAGTCAAGGACTATCCATTGCATTTGGTTGTATTAATCCTTAAGTCTTTTAAAAATCTGGGACAGTCCTTATTTTCCTGCTATTTATTTGCCGAAGAGGTTGGGTGATTTGCCCATCAGAGTAAAGTATCTTACTTTATGTACCTGTTTTCCTATTTTCTCATGACATTTTTTAGGTTTATTTTTCTCCTTGGTGGTTTTTTTTTTTTTTTGATGATCCTAGGGATTGAACCCAGGGAGCACTGAGCTGGACCCTTTTTATTTTTGCATTTTGAGACAGTCTGAGTTGCCCAGGCTTGGCTTGAACTTAAACCTCCTGTCTCAGCTTCCCAAGTAGATGGGATTACATGTGTTCGTCACCATGCCTGGCCCATTCCCCTTGTATATTTGGTCAACTGCATGTTAAATTCAAAGGCTAGATTAGATTCGTGGTAAATACTTCAGAGAATACGTCATAGAAGATTCTATAGTACCAGTTTCTACTACTATTAGCGATGGTAAGATTGAAAACTGTTTAGTGGTTGTATTCCCTTGTAAAGTTACATTTTCCCACTTACGATTAGAAAGCAATCTAACGCATACTAATGTCTGTTCACCTAATGGTTTTACCATGATTTAATTCTTCGTGTTAGTCATTTTTACTCTGTTGCTGTTGTTTCCTTCTCCTTCTCTTCCTCTTTCCCTCTCTCTTGACTTTTGTTTTTGAGACAGGGTCTCCATATGTAGTCCAGGCTGGTTTCCAGTTTGCAGTCCCTCTACCTCAGCCTTTGCATGCTGGGATTGCAGTTGTGCATTACCTGGGTCAGCTGGATAAATCTCTTTAGGGGCTTTAAATGAAAATGTTAAATTTTTATAATTTCTTTTATATTTATTAGCTAGCATTCTTCAATACCGTTAAAATTTCCTTATCAGAGGCTATTTCTGATTACATTCTTACTAGAAAATCAGAATAGACATTTAATTTTTAATCTTTAAGTACCAATTTCAAAATAAGTGGTTGTAAACTACCTCAAATTGTGATGACAAGTGGATTTTAAACATTCGCTTTGAATATCATGAATTCTTAGATTTTCATGGATTTCAACATAATTTGCTCTATTTGCTGGTCAGTCTTTTGTTTTCAATGTGTTTAAGAAGCCCTTCTTTATCCCAGGGTCATAAACATATCCTTGTTTACTTTCTTTCAATATTGTTACTGTAATACAATATTTTTTTATGTCTTATGGTATTTTTAATCATCAATTTTTGTACATAGTACGAGATAAAATCTAATTGCCCCTACTCATGGATAATCTATTGTCCCAATACTATTTTCTGACTACTTTTTCTGAGTTGAAATGTCACCATAGTTATATGCAAAATTTTCACATACCCAGAAGTCTCTCTTTGAGTATAGTACTGGATTCTATTTTGTTGACCAGTATTTCTAAGTCTGTGGCAATACTGAACTGTTTGCATTGTTGTAGGTTAACTGTTTTTATATCTATGGCCCAGATTTCTTTTCTTTGTAGTTGTTTCCTTCAAATAGTCTGTGGTAACTTTTCTGTATTTATTCTTGCATTTAAGTTTTAGAATCAGTTTGTCAGGATTCAGAGCAATGCTTTATTGGTATTTGGAGCGGGATTTCTTTGGTGTTACAAGTTAATTTTGAGAAAATAGCAGTTTACTGTGTGATATTCCCATCCATGTGTAACATAGACTTTATTCATTTTTCATTTTATGTATAAGTAATGTTTATAGTTTTTCATAACTGTTCTGTCTATCCTAATGTATTTTATAAATAACTATTTTTGGGAGTTTATTGCTTTTTCTACACTTTACAGTTTTAATCTTTTTATCTTCTATTTTATTTTGACTTATCTTTTGCAATTTCTTTTTTCTTTCTTTGTTTCATTCTTTTTTTTTTTTCCTTATTGGTGCTGGGGATTGAACTCAGGGCCTTGTGGGTGTGAACCATGAACTTTAGTATGAGCTACACCCTCACCCCTATTTTTTTGTTTTTTTCTCTACTAGTTCATTTATGTCCTACTTAAAAATAGGAAAAACATGTAGATTATATACATTCCTTTATGCTTCATGGATTTTAATTATTTTAAAAAAAACTTTGAACTAAAACCTGATGTTTATAGGACTGTTTTAGTTGGATTGAATTGCCTTTAGCTTTTGAAATTTGAGTGCCTTTGAGATTTGAATTCTTCATTTACCACATGCCCTGTCATCTCCTGAATATTCTACTCAGCCAGCTTTAGCCAGCGATGTATTTAAACATTTGACTGGCCCCATAAGGTATTGAGTTTGCAAGCCCAATTCTAAATTTATTTTGATGTCCATCTAAAGCAAAGACTGTGTTTATTTTCCAATTAAATTAAAGCCTTTCTATTGTTACATTATTTTATATATTTATATTTCTAGTTTTATCTTACTTTGATGAGAAAATGGCTTATAAATCTTTTATTAGGAGAATGTGGCTTACTAATCTCAATGGAATATATTAAGTTTTTTAGGTAGAATATAAATGAGATTTGTGCTTGCTGACATAAAGAAATGTCCATGATATATGATTAAACAAGTGGATAAAATTCACTGCGTGATTCAATTTTTATGAAAATAAACAGGAATTGTGTTATCTGTTTGTGTAACTGCTGGGTTTGATCCCCAGCGTAATTGTTTGTGTACATGCGTGTGTGTATGTGTGTGTGTGTGTGTATGTATATATAATTTAAAAAATACTAATAAAATGAATGTCAGTACTGTACCTGTTTATGTAATTGTTTGGTGAGCAAGGAAAGAGGAGAGAGGTTCTTACCAGGGTGTCAATTTTTGGTTATCACAGAATGTGAAATTAGAGGCAGAGTAGGTTTACCTTTTTTTAAAAAAAATTGTGAAACATGCATTTACAGATGTTACGGCTTGTGTCTAGATATCCCCTCAAAGCCTCATGTGGCCATCGGTGGAGCTTTTCAGAGGTGGCTGGATCTAGAGTGTGTGACACTGTGTTTGATTCATGGTGAAATGCTAGGATTAAGGGTGTGAGTGCTACTTAGTCTGGACAGAAAGAGGCTTGTTGCTTGATTGCTTTTGCTGTCTTCTGACTGCTAGGGATGTTTCTCCTCTGTGATGCCTGTCTGCCGTGCCACTCTGCCTTGGAGCCAGCCAGCTATGAAAACGCTACAAAATAAGTTGTTCCTCCCTTAACTTTGGTTGTCAAGTATTTTGTCTCATGAGTGAGGAAAGTAAGACAACAGATGAAGACAAAAGATACATATGTATAGACAGAGTGTGTAGCTCAGTAATAGGACACTTACCTAGTGTGCTTGAGGCTCTGGGTTTGATCCTTGGCATAAAAAATAGTATCTGTATGTGTATGTGTAGTTTAAAACAATAGTAAAATGAGTATCAGTGCATTCTCATCCGGTTGAGTGAAAGATTAAGAGCATTCTGTGTGTTTCTTTCTAAGCACATGACCTGTTTTTTTCTTTTGACAATTTATAGAATTCTGTTAGTCTCCAGAAATACCCAGGCCTGAAAACACAGCAAAGATACACAAACGAAATTTGTTTGTCTTATTTATTGTGTCCTAGAAAGTGCGACAACTCATGTCCTTCAGTGAGGTCTTTTCTTCGAATTATATGCCTGAGTTTATCCCATCTGTTTTCTCTGTCCCTTTTCCCTGCAATTCTTGTTGGATTTTTGGACTTCCTGAACTGGTCCTGTCATTTTCTTTTTGATGCTATTTTTAATTTGTGGACGAATTGAAATGTTTTTAATTTTTAAAATTGTAAAATATTTAAAATATTTAAACATATAGAAGTACACAATGAACACTCATGTAATCACCCCCAGTTTTATTTAATCTTTATTTTTGCCATATTTGCTACAAATTCCCCAACCTCAATTAATGAAACAGTAGAGGTAGAAGAGCTTGTCTCTTTCCTTCCTCCCTCACTAGAGCTACTTATCTGCATTTGGTGTTTAATCATTTCTGTACATGTTTTTATATTATATACATTTATAAATGTTAACAGTAACCGCTGTTTTGCCTTTTTTCAGTTTATGTAGTTACGCTAAACATATTTTGTAACTAATGTTTTGCTTACAATGATTTATCACTTATCCAGTTTAATACATGAGTTCTAATTTATCTTAACTGCTGTGGAATATGGAATATTCCACTGTAAGACTAGATCATAATTTATTAATCTGTTCATTTAATTAAATATACTTTAGGAACTTATGTATTTTTGCATTTTTAATTAACTATTACTATTATTACATTGTAGTTCTTTTCAGGTTATTGAACTTTTTGTTCTTATTTAGGAAAAATTGTGTAAAGCTTGTAATGTAGGAGCATCTGACTTGAAATGAAGAGAGGTAAGTGCATCTGAATTTTGCACAAAAGGCCTGTATTTTAAGTTGTCTTTAAGAGACTGACTGGTTTCTTAGTTATTTTCAAAAAGGAGAACATTTCGTTTTGAAACTTTTCAGTGACAAAACTGTTTTAGGATGAATGTTTCTGTTTCTGTGTTTGACAAGATATTTACTGTCTTCCTCTGTGTTCTTGTTTCAGACAGAATATTGTTGCGAGATGTAAAAGCGCTTACTCTCTACCATGACCGCTATACCACCTCTCGGAGGCTGGACCCCATCCCACAGTTGAAATGTGTTGGAGGCACAGCTGGTTGTGATGCCTACACTCCAAAAGTCATACAGTGTCAGAACAAAGGCTGGGATGGTTATGATGTACAGGTAATATCTACTGGTACTACAGCAGCGACAGTTTAAATGGAATTTTTATTCAATAAATTGTTTTTTGGGATGTTAATATTTTGATGAAGTGTGTACGGAAGACTTTAGATCAATAATTTTTCCCACGGGAGAAACATTCTTCAAAAGAAATTAACTAATTTCAGAGCCTGGAAATAGTCATTGTAGTTTTTGTACCAGAACTTCCTTCTACTACACTGGTAAATTTTCAAAATGTTTTATACTTAAGATTGGCTTCTGTTTATCATTTTTCTTCATTCTGCTTAAAATACAAACATCATCCTTAAGAAATAAAGTTAAGGTGATCAGGAATTATAGATTATAAATAGTAGACATACATGTGTTCCTAGCATTCTTCAAATTTTAAAGCTGGCATACAACTGAAGGTAATTTCTTTTTTTTTTTCTTTTTGGATAATGAGAATCGAACTCAGGGCCTTGCACTTGCCAGGCAGGTGTTGTGCCACTGAGCTATGTCCTCAGCCCCTGAAGGTAATTTCTTATGAATAGAACCATTTTAGTGGGCCTTATTTATTGCCTTTGGGTTGCTAGCATTTTATGTATAGGGAGACTGAGCATCTTCTTGAACTTCTGAAAGTTAATATTCTTTAGAGATGGGGGATAGATTTTATTAGGTGAATTTAGTTTAAATCAGTACCCATAGTTCTACTTTGTATTCAGTCTACTTTGAAAAAAGCAGGCAGTGTTTTGGTCACTAGGCAAAAATCTTTTTTTTTTTTTTGCGGGGGGTCATTCTGGGATTCAAACCCAGACCCTCATACATTCTAGGTGAGGGCCTTACCACTGGGCTACTTCCCCAGCTATGCAAGAATCTTGTATTGATGATTTCCTTTTCCATCAGAATGATACTCTGTGGGTAAGGCCTTTATGTGTAGTATATAGTTCAGAGAGAGTTGGTGTTTGCTGGGTGATACTTACTCCACAACATTTTCCCCCTTATTGCTAAATTGAATAGATCGAATTGTAGGATCTACAGGTTATATACATTTCACCTCCATTTTACTTTTAAATTACTTTTATAGCCCCCCACCACATCCTGGGAATTGAATTCAGGGCCTCAGACATGCTAGGCAGTATTCTACCACTCTGCCACCTCTGGAAGCACATTGTTAGTTTTGATTGAAAAAAAAAATACTAATAGTGATGCCTTCCTTAAACATATATTAAATGTTTTGTATACAAAATGAATAACATAGAATCAAGAAACACTTTTCCTAGTAATAGAGACAAACACTCAAGTTACATGTATACACTAAGAAGGTATTGCAAAAATCATGTCTGGTTGGAGGCTTTGGGGAAGCCTTGGAGGTGGGTGTTTGTGTTATGAAGAGAGCTGAAGATGAAGAGAGTGAAGATGGCATGAGAAAAGAAGTGTAGAGTGTATCATACATTGGCTTATGTTTAGTAGCAGGAATTTAAATTTAAATATACTGCTTAGAACCATTTTTTTTCCTTAGAGCCATTTTTAATGTACACTATTGGGGATATGTTAATGTAAATTTAGCTTTTTTATTTAAGCAAAATTTTACCTATATCAAGTAAATCTTGTCTAAATCTTCCTTCAAATAAAACCTTGATTGTTGCGCTGAATAAGAGAAGCTGCTCACAAAGGCCCCCATACTGTGTGATTCCATCTGTTAGAAATGTCCAGGATGTGTGCATATGTTTAGATAGGAAGTAGATTGTTAATAGGGTTGGGGATTTGAGAGGAAAACGAGCATTGATTCCTAGTGGGTTTAGGATTTCTTTTGGGGTAATGAAAACATCTTAAAATTGATTGTGGCGATGGTTGTATAAGTATGTGAATGCACCAAAAACCCCTGAAGTCTGTAAATTGTGTGTCACAGTAAAGCTGTTACAAAAATGTAAAATAGTATATCTACATTTTGAGAGAGGACGATAATTTGTACTAACATAACAGAAAGGCAATAAAATAACTTCATTTACTTTAGCTCACATCTGTTTATCATTAAGGAAGAGCCAGGTGTGGTGGCACATGCCTATAATCACAGCACTTGGGAGGCTGATCACTGTAGCCTGTGCTACAGAGTGTGATACTCTGTCTCAAAAAAATCTAAAGACTGTAAATAAATATTAAAGCATTTTAGAACTAAACTGAGCTAGTTTTTGGTGGTGGTGGGGATTTAACCCAGGGCCTTGCACATTCTCAGTGCATGCTCTACCACTGAGCTACATTGTTATTTTTCTAAGGTGGAAGTTTTTAAGGCTATGATGGAGTCTTCTAAACATTTTTCTAAATATCTTTCAAAAAAATTAAAAAAGACTGTATAGGATTGGACCCTGTAAAGGTAGTCTATGATTTATAAAAATTTGTATAGAAAGTTTTGTTTTTCAGAGAGTGGTATCTCCAATGCTATGTGTAGCTACTGGATCTTTACAATATGACGCTGGTCTTTAAAATACCTGTTTTTAAAGAAAGAACCTTGAATGCTGGTGGCAAAAGGTTGACATTTTAAAAATTTGCTCACATTTCATAAATTATGGAGTACCTAATACCTAGAAAGGGACATATAGCATGTATATGTAAGGAATAAAGAGAATGCTCAGTACCCACTGCTACCCAGTTTAAGAGTAAAGCACCAGGGAACCAAGAGACAGAGGGAGAGAGCAAAAGGGGATGAAGAAGGAATTAAGCTTGTTATGTGCATATTACTTCTTAATGAGTGCAATTATTACCTACTGCAAACATGTATTGATAAAATTTTTTTTAAAAGTATATCACCAGTATCACCTTTATCTCTGAAGCCCCTAGTTTACCTTCCCCAACACATAACTAATTTTCCTGAATTTTGTTCATTATTTCCTCCCTTTATTTTGCAGTTTTATGATAGTCATGATATACTCCAAGTAATATAATAGTAAGTGAAGAAATCTTTTGTTTATTAGAACCTATTTCTACTTTTTTTCCACAGTGGGAATGTAAGACCGATTTGGATATTGCATACAGATTTGGAAAAACTGTGGTGAGCTGTGAAGGCTATGACTCCTCTGAAGACCAGTATGTACTTAGAGGTTCCTGTGGCTTGGAGTATAATTTAGATTACACAGAGATTGGCCTGAAAAAATTGAAAGAATCTGGAAGACAGCCGGGCTTTTCATTCTCTGACTATTATTATAAGCTATACTCTGCAGATTCCTGTGCCACTGGTGGATTGGTTACCATTGGAGTGCTGCTTACTATTGCCTTCATAGTTTATAAGTTGTTTCTTAGTGATGGCCAGTGCTCACCTCCACCGTACTCTGAGTATCCTCCATATTCCCAGCATCATCAGAGGTTCAGCAGCTCGGCAGGAGCCCCTCCCCCAGGCTTTAAGTCTGAGTTCACAGGTGGGTTTTCCTTCTCAGTGTATGTGATGATTACTATTTTAAGGATGCCTGATTAAATGATAAATCATTTTCATCAGTGAGACTTGATCAGACTTGTTAGTTAGCATTTCCCTTGACCCCTGTATCACACTTTACATAGTAGTTAACTTGTTAAGTATTGTAGATCTCAACAGAAAGGGTAAAACAAGTTATCAGAATAAAACATGGGAGAGCATTTGCCCTGTTCTTAGGACAGGCAGAGGTTTCTTAAACAGAACACAGAAAGTGCTAGTTATAAAATTAAAGGTGGCCAGATTAGACTTTATTTAAATTAAGAGCATCTATTTATCAAAACTATTAAAAGAGAGTGAAAAAGTCAAGCCACAGACTGGGGAGAAAGTATTTGTAAAACATATGTCCAACCAAAGACTTGTATCTAAAATATATATAGATCTTTCATAAATTTGAGAAAAGACCCCATTTAAGTAGTGGACAGAGGACACAAAGGCATTTCATAATAAAAGAATATCCAAATGGCCAATAAAACTATAAAAAAATGTTAACATTTGTTTTTAGGAAAATGCAGAATAAAACCACAAGGAGATTATTTTTAACTATTAAAAAATCAGTATTATGACTAACATTAAAATGAGTATTAAGAATTCACAAAGATAAATGATTGGAACTTTTGTACTTGTTTTTTTTTGTTTGTTTTTTGGTTTTTTTTTTGGTACTGGGAATCGAACTCAAGACCTCATGTTTACCAGGCAGGCACTTGTGCTGCTGAGCTAAACCCCTGTACTTTGTCTTTAGGAGTTAAAAGTGGCAAAACACTTTGGAAGATTGTCAGAATGTACTAAAACTAAACATGTCTACTCCATGATCAGGGTTTTCATTCCTAGGCATCTACCTAAGAGAAGTGAAGGCCTTGTGCACAAAAAAGTACGCAAGAGTGTTCATAGTAATTTTAATGATACAGACAAAAATGGGAAATAGACTAATTATTACAGTGAGGTGGGCCAGTGGTAGAACTCAGCAGCAAGCAACTGCCTGGCAAACTCAAGGTCCTGAGTTTGATTCCTGGTACCAAAAAAAAAAAAAAAAAAACCAAAAAAGGCAAATTACGAGTTTTTCACATGGTGGACTACTACACGAGTTACAAAATAACTGATAGGTGCAACAGTAGGATTGACTTTTATAGACATAATGATGTGGCAGACACAAAGTAAGGCATGGTCAACAGTTGTGTTTATGAAAAGCTCAGAAGTGGACAGACCTAAAATATAGTGAGAGAAGTCAGAGTACTTACCTTAGATATAGGTGGGTATCTACTGGGGAGTTGTAGTGAGCCTTCTAGGATACAAAACTGGTTTATTGACGTGGGTTCAAATTTATTGTGCCATCCATATAAGCTTAGCATGCTTTCCTGTATGTATTAGTGGATTTACAAAAGCTTTCTCTGAGCAGGGATTTTTTTAGTCCTTTTAAGAGTGTACATCTCAGCTGATAGAAATAAATACCTAGCTGCTGTTTTCCATGAGAACATCATGAAAAGCTCTTACCTGGAGCCCTCAAAGGCAGTCAAAATACAGAATGGAAAGAATTAAAAAGTGAGGTTATCTTCTGATGGCTTATCTTGAGCAGGGGAAATATGTATAATCTTATAGGGGAAACTACCCCCATTTCTCAAAATGCATCGCTATTTCTCCTCCATAGGAAACGTGCTTACGAATTTTGAGCCAGTATTTTACAAATGCCTTTTATAAATACAACTTGTTTATAAGTTGAGAATTGAGTATTATTAATAGGTATTACAATGCAGGTGAAATAATAGAAACATCAAATTTTGAAGGTTATATTTCAGTGAAGATACTTAATTTAATAAATCATTTTTATTTTAAGGATCACAGAGTACTGGCCATGGTGCTTCTGGTTTTGGCAGTGCTTTTGCAGGACAACAAGGATATGAAAATTCAGGACCAGGGTTCTGGACTGGTCTGGGAACTGGAGGAATATTAGGATATTTGTTCGGCAGCAATAGGTATGCTTTGCGTTGATCTCATTTGCTCTTCAAGGCTTCTTTGTTTTGCTTATAATTTCACGGCATTTACTTTTGTAAAGGAAAATAAATTATGTTGATATTTTCCTATTAAATAAAATTAGTTTGGAATGGGGAAAGGTACACTGTATGTGCTTTAATCAATATTATTTTCCTTCATTGTGGTTTCTTCCTATGTCATCCTCATAAATATTATGAAATAGGAACGTGAGAAGGCAGAAAAGGAGACATTTGGGAGGAGCTATCAGCAGTCTAGTTTGGAAGGAGGATGATAGAAGTAAAAGAGCTTGAGGCCAGATTTTAGAATTCCTTGAGTATTAATAGTACTTTAAGTAGATTTTTCTTGAGTATGAATTCAAAAAAGAAAGAACAAGCTGGGTGTGGTGATACACTTGCCCAGGACTTCCAAGACTGCTGCAAGTTTGAGATCAGACTGGGCTACCTAGTAACTTCAAGGCCAGTCTGAACTGTATAGTGAGACCTGGTCTCAAAAACAAAAACAGAAACATTTATTTTTTCTTACTGTCTTGTCCCAAAGCAGTGACTATAACATTAGCAGAAATTTACAGAGTTTATTTGATGTTAACCATGGTTTACTGAATATTCTGGGAGAAATATTTGCTAACAATGCTTTTTTTTCCCTTATGGTTTAGGAACAGAAAGGTAATTGAAAATTGCAGTCACAGGAAAGATGCCTAACCTGCTTGTATGTCTTTAAAGGGCGGCAACACCATTTTCAAACTCGTGGTACCAGCCTTCCTATCCTCCTCCATACACCAGCACATGGAATAGTCGTGCTTACTCGCCACCTCGTGGAGGCTACGGGGGCTATTCGGCATGTTCAGGCTCAGAGGCAAAAACCAGGACAGCGTCAGGTGAGAGCAAAGATAGAGATGCTTCTACTACGTAGTAGGAAAGTTCAGAAGTAGTTTTAGAATTTAAGAAGATGGCTGTATGTTTAGCATATAATTTTATTTGGTATGCTCACCAAAAATATTGATAGCAAAGTTAACAGATTAGAACACAATTCAGATTCAGACACTTTTATTTTTATTAGTATGTTTGCAGTATGTAATGATTACATTCCTTGTGGGGAGTTGATACATGTATGTAATTTTTCCTCCTACTTGTAAACAGTCTTTAAAAGTCAGAGTTGATTTATGCTCAACCCTACCACTGAGGTTTTAATTTAAATCTTTCTGGGGGTTGGATTTTTTTTTTTTTTTTTTGTCCTGGGGATTGACCTCAGGACCTTGCACTTGCTGGGCAGGCATTGTGCCACTGAACTATAACCGCAGCCCTGGGTGCGGGTTAGTTTTTACAAATGTTTAATTTTGTGATCTGTAGGAATCTTTTAAGCTCACAAACAGTATTTTTAAGTAGAAGTTTGACTTTTCAAGTTCAGGAAAATAAAAAAATACATGGAGCTATACTTGAATAATTGTCAGAAATACTGTTTACTACAAAGGGTAAAAAGAATGTTTTGTAAGAAGCAAAGATACAAAAAGTAATAACTGTTGGAGTTAAATATCCAACTAATCATTGGAAATGGGAGGTGGTCATGAAGCATTTGTACATTGCTATGGATTACGTTTATTGTTAAATAAGGAGGCATAAGCTATAGAATAATGAATAATTCTTGAGCTGGATAAAAAATATATTTACATGTATTTAGAAATGTAAGAGTAGAATTCTCATAGTGCTGGTTTGGATATGAATTAAGATAATCACTTTGAGAAACTGATACTCCCTACTAAAATTGAACCTAACATCTAGGACCCTATGGTTTTACTCTCAAAGATGGTTGTCTCTCTATATTGTGTGATACTGGTTCCATTTACCTTCAAGGATACCAAAATCTGTAAAAGTTCAAGTCCCTTATGAAAATGACAGTATTTGCATGTAACCTAAGAATATCCTCTATGTATTAAATCATCTCTAGATTACTTAATATACCTAGTACAAAGTATCTACTGTGTAAATACTTGCTACATTGTATTGTTTAGGGAATAATGACAAGGAAAAATGTCTGTATATGTTCAGTACAAATACAGCTTTTGTGTTTTGGAAATATTTTCAAACCACAGTTGATTGAATCCATGTATGTGGAACTCACTGATAGGAAGGGCCAACATACCTAGCAATAGAAGTATATATACTTGTGCACTGGTCAGTAAGTACAATAATGTCCACAGCGTCCCTGTTCGTAGCCTGTCAGCTTGGTATGTGGGTGGAGATCTAAGTGCACTGCCTACTGTAGTTCCATGCTTCCTGTGTTAGTCAGCTTTCCAGTCGCTGGGACCAAACACCTGATACTCACAAGTTAAAGGAGAGGTTTCATTTGCCTTGTGATTAGAGGAAATTTAGACCACAGTTGGCTGGCTGCAAGACAGAAACAGCATGGCAAAAGGGTGCAGCAGAGCAAAGGCGCTTGGTTCACAGTGGCCGAGAAGCAGAGCAGGGGAGCAGCACCAGAGGGAAAGAGGTGATAGACCAGGTACAGTGGCCAAGGTCGTGCCTCTGTGACTCACCCCGACACACCCAGAAGTGTGCCTTACTAATCTCCTCTGCTGCTCCCAAGCCAGTCAGGGTGGCTTAACCGCCACCTTTCCTCTGTCCCCATTTCTTCTGTTTACCACTGGAGCTGTAGTGGTGATGAGGCGTGGCTTATTTTCCTTTGGCTTTTCTGTTAATTGGCTTAGTCCTTTGAGTGTTAGCTGTCCCATTTGGGCTTGCCTTTGAACACAGAGTAAGCGTTATTCATAGCAAATGTGAGTCCACGGGGCCTGGTGATGCGGAAGGTTGCTGTGGGAGGTGCTCCATGTCCTGCATCATTTTGTTCCACTTAACGGCTCATTTTCGCCTTCCCTCATCTTTCTTCTTCTTCTTCTCCTTCTTCTCCTTCTTTTTTTTTTTTTTTTTGCGGCACCGGGGATCGAACTCATAACCTCGCGCCTGCAAGGCAGGTGCTTAAGCCACTGAGCCAAACTCCCAGTCTTAGTTTATTTATTTATTTATTTATTTATTTTTTTTTGAGGCAGGGTCGCACTATGTAGCTCACATCGGCCTTGCGTTCCCGTTGTAGCCCAAGCCGGCCTCGAACTCACAACACTCCTCCTACCTCAGCTGTCCCGAGTGCTAGGATTAAAGGCACGTGCCACCACGCCCGGCTCTCTTACTCTTTTGCTAACAATAAACATGCATTACTTTTGTAATTTTATATAAACAATTTTAATTTATTTTAAAAAGCTAATATAAATTTTACTCTTCTCATTCTAGGATATGGTGGTACTAGACGACGATAAAAGAAAGTTGAACACTGGAGGCAAAATTTCTGAATTTTCATCACTTTCAATATTCAAAAGTTCTGTGGTGTTTTGTCCTGTGTAGTTTTTTGTATTTTATTATTTGTGGCTAAGAGTTGGTATATGATAAAATGCTTACTTATGATATATTAGTATAACATGCAGGTGTATAGTGAAGTTCTTGAAAGTAATGATTCCTGTGGAATGCTAAAAATTTATTGTTTGCTTATAAAATCTGTGAAACCATTGAAGTCATTACTAATGAAAAAGTCACACCAGTAGAAATTGGTGAAGAAAATTTCAGTCTTAGGTTTTAGTGGATGAGTCTTTACCTCATAGAAATAGTAATATTGTATTTGGTATTACATTTTTTGGTGTTTGCTATTCTTCAAATACTTAAACTAAGCTTTGGACTACTACTTATGCTAATTTGAAGGTTCTGATCACTTTTGAACTCTGAAGCTGTGAATCCTTCAGTGGTGGTAGGCTTTTGGTAAGTGAGAATTACCTTTCACACTTAAAGGTAGAAAATAAGCACCCAGGAGGTTGTGAATGATTGTGTGCTGACAAATACTTGAAACTTCCCTGTTTCTTCAGTAATGATTGATACAGTGTGTCTGTTAGAAAAGTTTAGAAGTTTAAGTGATTCAGTAGGGGCCAGGGTCCTCACTTTGTAAAAACATCCTGAGTCTGTGCAGAAAAGGCATGGAGATGGTGGGAGTCCTGCACCCACCCAGGGACAGGTAGCCTGCATACAATATAAGGGAGGAAAAGAGGCTTGTTCTCTCCCTTTTGCTCTTGTTGCTTTTGCTGTCTTCTGCCGCCTTGAACTGTTGCCCCTCTGCCATGCCACCCTGCCTTGGACCAGGTAGTATGGACTGAAACCTGCACAAACCTTTCCCTCTTTAATTTGGGAGCTAAATAAACCTTTCCCTCTTTAATTTGGGTGTCAATTATTTTGTCTCAGCAACCAGAGAAAAGTAACCAAGACAGTTTTAAGAGGTAATTGAAAGGCTTCAACAAAAACGTCTTTTTAATAGCAAACGCATGCAATTCTCTGAAATCTCAAATATTGTTGTAATAGTGTTTGAATCAAACATTAAAATAACAATAAATAAAAAAAGGTATTCTCATTGTTTTTACTATCCTTGACACAAATCGATGTGACTTTTTCTTAACCTTTTCTCCAAAGGAAAGATACTCATTCAGAACAGTAGCTCTGTCTCCCTAAACAAGAATTTCACTGGTCACCATACATAGATACCAGTCATTTAGGTAATTAAAAATTTTTAATAGTACATTTTGCAGTACCTGGTTATTACATTCATTGTGGCGAACTGGCACATGTACACATGTAACTTCTTTTATTTTTCCTTCCTCCACCTTCTTTATAAAAAGTATTTTTGCCAGCATCATATTTAAGTTTTCATTCATGTATTTATTTCCTTATCAAGTTAATTATAATTACAGATTAACAGCTAGACTAACAGGCCAAAAAAATACATAAAACACTACATACTAAATCAGAGTCTACTTTTATTGTACATTATCCATGCTGGATTGCAGTAACATTTTTTGTCTTTTTTTCCCCCCATTATCTGTCTGTATTTTGTACTTTATATGTTGGGTTTCTCATATAAAAGAAACTGATATTTAAGCTTATGTGTCTGATTTATTTCATTTAACACGGTCTCAAGGTACACATATTTTCCTACACAAGACTCAGGTTTACCCTTTCTTAGAGTAGTGCTCCATGATGTGTAATTTCCACACTTTCTTTATCCATTCCTCTGTTGATGGGCAAATAGGCTGCTTCCAAGATGTAGCTATTATGAATTGTGTAGCTATAAACATAAGTATGCATATATCACTATGATATGATGTCTTTAACTTTTGGGAAGATACCAGAAGGAGGATAATTGGGTCAAATGAAATTTCCGTGTTTAGTTTTTTTGTTGTTTGTTTAATGTTTAGTGTTCTGAGGGATCTCTGTACTGACTTCTTACAGTGGTTCAACAAGGTGTCCTGTTTACCCCGCCCCTCCATCTCTGCAGCGTTTATTATTGCTTGCTTTGTTGATGATGGTCATTCTTTCTGGAGTGAGATGGAATGCTAGTGTTTTAATTTGCATTTTTTTTAATGGTAGCAAAGTTTTATTAGAGGTAGGAAAAGAAACAGGTTCTACAGAGCAAGTTTGAGCAAGTAAAAGGAAAAGAAGTACACCCTACCAGCATGAGGGCAGGCCACATGCTGGAACATTTTTTCATGTATTTATTAACTGTACTTACTCATCTGAGAAGTGTCTTCATTTTAGATTGTCACTTTTTGATTAGGTCTTTTGAGGTCTGCTGTTTTGGGGCAGTGTCCACGCCAAGACCTGTTTCTGCTCACACTGGTACATAAATAGGCAGTCAGACCCCAGAATTGTGTTGCAGGCACCAGCAAGCAGCTGGGTTAAGGTGAGCGTGCACATGCTGAGACTTTCAAATCCAGAGTAGTTGAGGCTGAGCCAGGCCTTCGACCCTGGGGTGGGCTTGTGTTCTTCAGGTGAAACCCGTAAGGGGTCTCTTTCCAGCCTGACCTCCGCTCCCTGGCCACAGCTACTGCGCTGTCTCACTGAGCCAATGTGGGAATGTGACCCAGGGATCCCTGAGGTCAAGCCGTCCTCCAGCTGCTCTGAGTACTGGGCTCAAACATTAAACCCTTGGCCAGAATGGCCTCCAGCCAAGCACTCTCCAAGGGGGTAAGGTGCGTGCTGAGACCTAAGTCGGTCACATTTGTTGCCTGTCAGACGACACACCAGGGCAGAATCCTGCGCTCTCCCTGCAACTCACAGCACCTGCTGGTCTGTTCCACTGCCGTGCTGCTCCCTGAAGCCCTCTGGAGTCCCCAGCTTTCACTTTGTCTTTGCCAGACTTAAGCCACTGAGCCGAACTCCTGGCGTGAGCCACCACACCCAGTCAAGCGTTAGTGCTTTAAGAATATCCAGTGTGATATGCAGATGGAGATCACTGACCAAATCTATAGCAGCATTCAATATTTTTATTTCATTGTACAAAATACTTTTAGTACAAGATTATCAACTCTCATGTAGAATCAAACTAAAACCCAAAACACCTAATGGGAAAAGGCAACAAACGATTCTGTGTTTTCCACAAGTGATGGGGTAAGGCTGACGTCTCCTGGCGTCAGCCTTGAACAGTGCTTGAAATATGCTTAGTATTACAAATAGAAGTTTGAAAATTTTCTTTACATTAAAATAGCTTCTACAGCACAAACAGAAAAGTGGTGTAGAGATGAGCGAATTAAAAATAAGTTTTAAAAAGCACACAGATAAATCAGGCTTTTGGATTTTAAAAGATGTGCACCCCTGCACACCTTCTGGATGTGATTGACAGGAATAATTGACGGTACTGAGTCATCTTGGGGGCTTCAAACACACCCATCGGTCCCAGAATTCTCTCTGATTAGATTATACACATGAGATGCAGTCCATGTGTGTGACCCTTTAATAAGGTTTGAATGGGGAAAAGGTTTCTGAAGGTCGGGCCATGAGGTCTAACAGGCATGTGCTCAGGGCTGGAGTGTTGGATATTTCCTGGGTCCTTATTATTTCATCTTTTCTTAAAAATAAAGGAGGATTGACCCTGGGGTGTTGTCCAAATCCAAGTGGGTAAAGGGGAGTGGTCCCCCGCCTCAGTTGTGCTACTCATACTATGGCTAGGGAAGTGGATGCATACGTAATTTAGGCTGACCTTGAACTCATTTTGTATCCCAGTGTTATGATTGATGCATTGGGTCAATTTGAGAAGTTTAGACTCAGCAGGGACCCGGGATCCTTACTAAATTGATAAATTTGTCAGCCATTTTCCATCTTTGAATTCTTGCACAAATTTTCCTTTTATTCCATAAATGACTTGATTTCATTTTGCAAGTCATAAAATCATTTTGACACTTTACCCTGATTTAGTATCTTAAGATCTGATTTTTGAGAAGCATAAATGATGTCTGCATAATCCGCTTCTGTAACTATAAGGAACTCCTGGAACTGGCAATGATTCCATCCCTTGGACTTTGTGAAATTCACAGCTTTGACAATGATTTACACATTTTAAAAGCTTTCATACATAAATTTTCTTGATGTATGGTTCAGTGATATTTCATCAAATATAAGTTGCTGGCAGGAATTGCATAACCGTCCAATAATTTCTTCTTTTTTACTAACCATTGCCATCAGTGGCTATTTCAGATATGTTGACAGTGGTGAAAAAAAATTGCCTTTTTATATTTTTATTCTTTGATTTTTGTGAAACAGGGTCTCACTATGTAGTCAGACTGGCCTTAAACTCATTATGTAGCCTAGGCTGGCCTCAAACTTGAAGCACTCCTTCAGTCTTGGCCTCCCAAGTGCTAGAATTACAGGCATGAGTTACCACGCCAGCCCAAGAAAACTGCTTTAATGTAAGTTTTACTACTTTATACAACCCAAGAGATGTTGTTCTGTCTTTTAATTGCCTCAAAGAAACCATTTTTTTAGTGACATAATCATTATCAGCACCTGTAACAAAAATGGCAAGTTGAGAGGGATCTGTAACATTAGTACTTTTATCTATTGCCAAAGTATAAAATTTGAAATTAGCAGTTGTCCTTTCCAAATCTGTTTTGATACTTTTATTTCTTCAGTTTGCCTGATAATAGTTTTTTTCTTTTTCTTCCAAGAAGACATTTTTCACCGAGGAAATTAGAAAGGAATTCTTTTGTACCAACCCATAATGAAAACCAAGTGCACATTTTCATTGGAGCACAGAGATGTGGTAATCTCAGTGAGTTTCTACGTGCTTGCATACAGTTAATTAGTGTATTTTGTAGGGAAGCACAGGGACCTGTGGGCTGGCTAGGACTGGACTGCTCCACTCGCCTGACTGGCCCTTTCCTGGCCGCACGGGAGTGAGCAGCCTGCTTGACATCGGTCGCTAGGTTCATGCAATCATCCTGGTCCTTTGCTCTACGCTGACCGAATCAAAGGAAGTCATTTGTTTTGGTAAAAAAGATACAGTGAAGGGGCCCATCTGCTTCAAACCACCTGACTGTGTACAGATGTGCTGGGTTTGGTTTTTCACAGTAAGTAACGGTGCGGGAGGGGATACAATGGATCGATCCACATGGGTTCCATCTCTTCCTGGACCCAGACCTCTCTTCCTCTGTCTGAGGGAATGAAATTGGACTTTACCTCCCAGTGCCAGGATCTGCATATTCTATCCTTTACACTGGGCTGAGGAGAGATGGGGGAGCTATTTATGCCCTCACCCTGAGGAATTTTGGAGAAGTCTCTTGTCTCTAAAGGAAAAACAAACAACAACCATCTTTCGAAGCTCCATTTTACAGTGCTCCTTACACGCCAAGGCTTCAGACTGGTGAATCTACATGGCCTCCCTTCCTCAAACCCATCCTGTGCAGGGTCCCTTACTCTGTATGTTACCGTGGGTGATGGGTTCCTGGCAGATAGGCTTTCAGGTTCTCGTGTACGAGGAACAAAATATTTGGCACTGCACACATGGTACAGAAAAAGCACCTAAAATTTACTGATTTATAAAGGGGAGGGTATACTCAGTCACATACCAGCAGGAAGGAAAATGACATAAATGGAAAGGAAGATAAGGCACAGGCACAGAATAAGTGGCAAGTTCGGAAATTTAGGAATCTTCCAAACTGGGCCCAGGGATCTTTGTCTTTCTTGTCTGTCTCCTGATAGTAGACCTAGGACAAGGGGGAGGGGGCATTGCCTAGGTTCAGGTGAGTGTTCCTATAGCTCCAATTGTACTATCTATACCATCCCACCCCTCCAACACGCCTGGTTCCCAAAAGTCTAAGCGATCAGAGGGAGGAAGGTCTTTCGAAGCTATTTTCTGCTGTGGAATAGGGGCACTGGCCCTACCTATATAGGGACCAAAGAACTCACTCTGCCTGATGTTGGGGGCTAAGGGAGCCCTACTTGCTTTCTGAGGATTTCTTGATGAGGTGTAAATATGGAGGTGGGTTTTGGTTCTTGACTCAGGTCATCATCAGTAGTTTAACGGCTGTTGAACAAAAAGAAACAAATCTGACTAAATTTGTAAGTCATGGTTCAAATAGGCTGTGGAAAATGTCAATAAAGGATATTGATCCCCAGGGCCAGATAAACAGGAGTGCATATACTTTGCTGGAAGACACAAGTAGGAATCGGTGCCACACAGAAAGAGAAAAGTTCCTGAGTCTCAAGACAGAAATTATTTTTGATAGTAATGTATGAGTGAGCTGTGGCAAGCAAGAGAGCTGCAAAACTGTCTCTACAACGCCCATAGAGAAGGACTTTTTTCAGGATGGGGCTGATTTTCCCTTTTATATATGGAGAACAAAATAGTTTACTGATCTGGGTCAGTGTTATGATGAAACAAAGAGCAAACCAAACAGAAAAACCCCAAAGGGAAATAAGGAAAAGAAAAATGAGTCCAAAAATTCCTTTATGTGTTTGGGTGAGTGATTTCTTTCTAGGGGCTGTAGTATTAGAAACCACCAAGGATGGAGGAGGGATAGTGAGTCACATCTAGGACCTGTTTTGTTTCACCATCGTGTGTGTGTGTGTGTGTGTGTGTGTGTGTGTGTGTGTGATGGACACGCTCACCAAAGCACAAGCTCACCAAGGGCTCACCCCATTTAAGTAATAGGACTCTTGAGAGATGATACACTGCTCAGCTTCTTTTTTTTCAGCAAGCCCCATTCTTGCGCAGCTAGCTCATGAACAGAGTGAGTAAGTGGAAGAGATAAAGATTATGCATAAACTCTGTAACAGGGACTTAAACACACCAAAACTGACAAGGCTGTAGCCACTGCGGAGTTCCCAATCTCCCAATATCCTTGGCCATGGGACCATTGCTTGGGAAACTCAGTTATCTAATGGCATGTTGATGACATTTAACCACTTCTCTCACAGGAAGGACAGGTGTTTGTTGTCACTGAAATAGACGTTTATCTGGGTTTGGATGTCTTTGCCTCTTAGAAAGCTCCTTGTAAGAAACATGAAATGTGGACTTATGGAATACCTTGTTAAGTATTGTGGTATTCCACATTATAGTGTACTAAGTAACTCATAGTGCATAAAATGCAGCACTAAATTATGCCCACATAATTTATAAAGACAAATGTCCTCCTTGGATCCAGGACCATCATTTTGTTAGCTCCATGATGTCTATAGGAGGATGCTTTCCCATATTTTGTTTACATTTTCTAGTTTCCTTGTATGGTAGGAATGATCCAGATCATCCTATTCCTAAATTACCTGAAGACTGACATTTGAAGATGGATACATTTTTTTACCTGAATGAAAAATCCAAAGCCCTTTAATCATTTTTTACTTTACCTATTTAGAAGCCTCAAAAACTTGTCATTATTCTGGGTTTGATAACTTTTTTTATTGTCAGCACTATCTTTCTGGCTTCTTTTTATTAGCAGAGAAAAGACACATTTTCCTCCTTACATTAAAATATTCAAAATTATGACTGTTTAACAAGTTAAATTATTTTGTTAAGTTGTATTTAAATTAAATAGCTCAATTCTTTGCAACTATACAGTTTAATGATTTTAAGTTATAGTCATAATACATATATTACATAATTGAAAACTAAAAGAAATATATGTGATCTGCAGTCTAGTCAAACGATTTATAAGGATATAAAAAGAAAAGCAAACTTTTGTATTTGCCTAACTTCTTCCAGCCCTTCTCATCCCCTCAGTTTGGTTTTTGCTTGCAAGTAATCACTGTTAGGAATTTTAAAATTACTGTTCCAAGAAATACTAGATATCTAGAATTCTTCCCACAACAAATATGAGGTATGATCACAAATACAGTGAATGTTTAAATTAAAATAATTTATTCAACTGAAAGACACATTGCCTTTAATCTACTTCAAAATACTCCCCCTCACTTTGTGCACACTTTCCTATTGTTCTTGCCCCCTTCTGAAGCAGTTCTGGAACTCCTTTTTTGTGAACATCTTTAGTTGTGCTGTCATGGCAGCTTTGATGTCCTGAACTGATCCAAAACATTTATCTTCCATCATCATTTTGACTTTGGGGAAGAGCCAGAAGTCTAACAGCACCAGATGTGGTAAATAAGTAGATGAAGACAAACCATAATGTTTTTATAGGCCTGCCTTTCTGCTGGATGGCACTCAGCAGCAGAATTCACTATATTTTTAAAAAATCACATCTCATAAAAACAATCACAAAAAAGGATTTTCAGAACTGCTTCAGAAAATGGTAAGAATGATGATATAAATGTGTTCAAAGACAGGGAGAGTATTTTAGGGACTTAATGGGAATGTCACTTTTACTGTAATAAATTAAAAAATTTAAACTCATGCTATGTTTCGTTCAGCCCTTGCGGACCTTTATTCTTTTCACAACTTTATTTTTTTCACAGAGTACTCCATCATGGAGCTATAAAATAATTTAATGCACTCATGACTTTAATGAGAAATATTTACCATGCTTTTCCTATTTTCAGCAATGCAGTCAAACTTGGCATGATGGTGATGCCTGTAATCCCAGCACTCAGAAGGCTGAGGCAAGAGGTTTGCTGTGAGTTTGAGGTCAACCTGCACTACATAGTGAGTTCAAGGCCAGCCTGAATTACATAGCGAGACTTTGTTTTAAAAAGAAAAATGCAGTAATGAACAACCAAAGGTAACTTTCCTATACATTTATGTTGTGGCTACCCTGAACAATGAAGCCAGACTACTGCAGTTTAGATCTTTAATATACATGAGTTTAGGTTTGTAGAATTCATTTATAGAGTGGTGAAATCCATGCTTAAATGTGGCACTGAGTTGCATTGAAAATGTGGCTCTCAGAAGAGCTGCTACTTCAATCTTTCTGCTTGCTTGGATAAAGTTAGGTGCTCTGAAGCAGATCTTCATCCTAGGAAGACTCACTTAGTGGCACTTAAATAAATAAATACAAAGCAAGGAAGCATCCATTGCTTTTGGGAAAGTACAAGTAGTCATTTTTTTTTTTTTTTTTTTTTTTTTTCAGCACCGGGGATTGAACTCACAACCTCGCGCCTGCCAGGGCAGGCACTTAAGGCACTGAGCCAAACTCCCAGCCCTGGCTTTTTTGAGGCAGGGTCGCACTATGTAGCTCAGGCCGGCCTTGTGCTCGCGTTGTAGCCCAAGCCGGCCTCGAACTCACAATGCTCCGCCTACCTCAGCCTCCCGAGTGCTGGGATTAAAGGCGTGCGCCACCACGCCCGGCTACAAGTAGTCATTTAAAAGTGACTTGAGGCTGAAGATGTTGCTTAGTGGTAGAGCATTGCCTAGCATGTTTGATTCCCTGCAATGGGAAAAATAAATGCTGATGAAGACCAATTCTTTTAATAGGTAGATATCAAAGGTTACTTAGGAGGAAAAGTCAATTTTCATGAATACCAAGCTGGTATCCCTGATTTATGTCTTTGGAGTCCCTCAGGAAGAGTACCTTTTACATGGTTAGAGAGCTCTTACTGAGGGAGGGAAGCATGAATGTAGATTGGAGATTCTGATTTACTACCAGATTCTAGGTGGTCCTGAGGAAAGGCTGGTTCTGGGTTAGCTTGTGGCTGTGACTGGAAATGAAACTGGACCATGTCTCACAGCAGGGATGGTGTGTGCCCAGGAAGAATGGCTGCAAGATGGGTCCAAACCAGAGACCTGTCACCTGTGTAGTCTAGGAGGAAGGTGCATTGTTGCCTGGATAAGATGAGAGACTGGAAAGAATAGTGGAAAAAAATTTACCAGGCTGGAAAAGACAAATTTTCATAACGTGGCAATAGTGGTAGCTTAGAAACAGGTCTGCTGAGAGTTAGGTCCTGAGTATCAGGTCCTCTTACTTGTGGTCCAGAGGATACTTAAGAAATAGAACCTTGAGGAGAAAAAAATCGGTGGAGTAGAGTGAGTGCTAGTAACTCAGCTTCTCCAGAACAAAGTGCCTAGAGTCTGCAAAACAGTAACTTGGAGAGGAACCAAAGCGAGTGGAAGGTACATGGGAACCATGAGGGAACTGGCAGAGGAGAATAACAGCTCACCACCATGGACTGGAGACCTTGTGCTCCTGCAGAGTGACTGTGTAACTGTCAGTGGAAAGGCAGTGAAATCAACTTTTCTGCTCACAGAGAAAAAGAGACCTGACCTGGACCGGGGGAATCTTATGCAGTCCAAGGCAGCAGTGAGACCAGAGCCGCTGTTTCCCCCAGAGAACCCCCAGAGTCAGTGATTGGTGGGTGACGATGGAGCAGAGATCCAGAGCAATCACACAAAGAAGTGGGCAGGGCTGTCACTTTGTTTAGGAAGGGACTTGGGGCTGGAACTTCAGTTGCAGAACAGTCCCATAGTCATTTCACTGTCAACCCCCCAGAGTCGGGTGGAGAAGGTCAGGCCAGTCAAGGTAGACTGCTGGCAGCAGACTCGGGGGAATCCCGCTGAACCATGGTGGCAGCTTGGTCTCACCATTAACAGGCCCCGTCCAACAGCATTCTGTGGTCTGGGTGTGACCTGCCCTGGATTTTTCAGTTTGAACAAAGATCCACATTGCCGTGAGTTCTGCTCCTTAACATGAATCTGAAGAAAGGTGCCACAAATCCCAAACAATTGAACATTTAAAAAAATTTTACTTAATGACTGTATTATTCTTTGTTATTCTCATCGTACATTAGAAATTTTTATTTATCATTTTCTTCCTTTTATACATCACTCCCTACAATTTTATCCCTTTATTTTACAATATTCTCTTATAAGAGTGTTTCTTGCCTCTGCTTACCTGTTTATTTTCTTTATTTTTTTATTTTATTTTATTTTAAAGAGAATAAAACAGAATAAAACCAATGAAAACAAACCAGTGTAAGAGATACAGGACTTTAAAACATTATAAAATCAACAATAATTGCCATAATGCATTTTGATGTCTTCAAAATAGCTGCAGATAACTTCAGGCATAGTAAAAATCAAACAGAACAGACTAGAATAGAAACAATAAAAACAAAATAATGAATGGAGTAAAGGACTTCAAAACAAGCCAATAGCAAATTCAAAATTGCTACCATATTATATCTTGTTATCTTTGGAAGGGCTGCTCCTGCCATCGGATTTAACATAATCAAACAAAACAAAAGAGAATAAAACCCAACCCAACAAAACAATGGAAATGATATAGGACTTCAAAACAAGACCATAGGGAATCAACAATGGCTGCAACCATCAGAAGGAGATTCCCCCTAGATGCCACACTGTTTACTGCAATCTTCTGAACCTATGATCAGACCACTGACCATAGACCTGCAATGTCAGTGAAACACTAAAGCACCACAGGCATCAAATTGCATTTCACCTGCATAGCTATCATCGCAGCCTGTGTTTCTCTGGATAAGCTGGTTGCTTATGGTGGTGGAGGTGGGGAATTGGTACTTCTTGCTTGCCAGCCCATGTGCTGGAAGGGGCATGTCTGGTTGTTTCCAGTTCAGTGGTGACCTGTGCATGGTGCTAGTTCCTAGCCTGGGCTTGCTTTCTGGTGTGGCCTTGTTCTCTCTGCCCCCAGTCAGCGGATGGTGCTGATTCACAGGGAAGGGCTTGGTTCTGGCTGTTCCTAGTCTGGTGGCAGCCTGCACATGGCACTGGTTCCCAGACTCTTGTTTTGTTTTTTTGTCCTCCCAATATAATCTTTATGGGGTAAGGAAACTCTCACATGTTAATTTATACCCCCTCTTACTTTTACCCATATCTCCTTGCCTAACTTCTTTCCCCTATGTTTTTTTTCATTCTCAATTTAACTTTTCTCCACTCTCTACCTTTTCAATTGATTTCTTTAAGCTTTTTCTCTAATATTTACATCAAGCATAGAACTTTTCCCCATCTCTATCTCTCACTACTAATTTTGTATACAATCTTCCTTGTTATCCCTTTCTGAATATATAACAACATATCCTTATATCAATAGAACAGTTTACCCCTCTCCTACTTCCTCCCTCTCATATCACAGAGTAGAGGACTTAGCAAAACATTTTTTTGATTTTTTTCTTTTTAGTTATATTTCTCTTCCTTTCCCACCTTTGGCACTACACCAAGACCTAGTCCCTGTACTTTGGATGGTTGATTCTATACAAGTACTGCTGAATGTTGTTTTTTTACCAGTAGAGGAGACACAGGCAATGTACTTGGTGCATATTAACTGTAGGTCATGACTTGAGTTGTTATAACACTTACACTATAGCTGTGGAATTTTTTAGATGGTAAATAAATACATACACCTACAAGTAGGAGAATAGAGAAACAAGGAAACAGAGGAACTTCAAACACTCCAATCTCCACCAAGGCAGAAAAAGAGTCTTTAAAGGGAGAAGAAAACAAACACCAGATAGTAGAAACCTATGAGAAGTTCTTAGAAAGGCTGGAAAAATACATAAGTTTAAATCATAAATAAACCAAATGTTTACAATAATGACGCTCAATATGCTCATGGTGAGTTCTAGGGAAATAGGTAAAAAATTGGATTAGCTAACCAAGACAGTTCAAAACTTGTCTAACTATTCTGGCTAAAGTTTCCAGAACTGCTTGAATAACAGTGGTTACAGTGGACATCCTTGCCTTGTTCCTGATTTTAGAGAGAAAGCTTTCAGTTTTATTCATTTAATATGATGTTGGATGTTTGTATGTCAAGACAGCTTTTGTCAGATTGAGATAAAGACCATCTATTCCAACTTCTTTGTATGGTTCTTATCATGAATGGGTGCTGGACTTTGTAAAAAACTTCTTCTGCATCTATTAAGATGCTCATAAGGTTTTTGTCCTTGGCTCTGTTAATATGGTGTATTACATTTATTGATTTGCATATATTGAACTCTCCCTGCATCCCTGGGAAGAATCCTATTTGGTCATGGTGTATAATCTTCTTTGTCAAGGACCACTCTGTGGAATTGTTGGGGAAAAGTAATTTCATAATTAAATTGTGATTAGGGTTTGTCTGAGGCCTAGTGTCTTGCCATGCAGGCCAACTATGGTATGTGTCAACATAATTCTATGTGCCTCTGGTCACAGTTGAGGCCTCAATGGTCCCGTGATCCTGTGACACCCCAGGGCAAGACATCTGGTTCCTTGGGAACACTATAGTAATAAAAATAATTTCACCTTGGGGAAAGGAAAAACTCCATAACCTGTCATCTTACTCCATCTCCTCATTAACATAAAGATCCTCATTAGCATAAATCGATAACCTCTAAGTCATCTGATTCATCGCAGACCTCTGAGTCATCCTGCTGCCCTGAGTCTTCCAATAATCCCTCTGATCATTGTATGCACCCAATAAATACTGGCTAGCTGGGAGTGTCTTTGTCTTTGCTCAACCTAAAGCACTGACCTCACAGCCCCCATGTCATGCATTTGTCTCTGTTTTTTATTTCAGCCTCTCTCTGTGACCCTTATACAGGCAGTTGGGAATCTTGACCAAGTCCCTGATACTTCTTGATGATTTGTGGCATTCTGTTTGTCAGTAGCTTATTGAGAATTTTTCATCTATGTTCATTAGGGAGATTGATCTATAGTTCTGTTTTTTAGTTTTGCCCTTCCCTGGTTTTGGTATCAGGGTAATACTTGCTTCTAGGAATGAATTTGGGAGTGTTGCTTCCCTTTCAATTTTATCAAAGAGTTTGATAAACGGTGGTATTATGTCTTCTCTAAGTTTCTTGTAGAATTCAGCAGCGAATCTGTCAGGGCCTGTATTTTCTATGACTTTTAGGCAATCTCAGTCTTGGTATACCAGGAAGAACAGCTGGTTAGAACCATTATGCCACTTTGGCTGAAGTGGTACAATCAGCAACAACAATAGCATCAAACACATTCTAGAAGATGACAAACTGAGGTAGCCATTAATTTGCCACCTTTAACCATATGAACCAGATTTGTGATTATATAACACAATCTAAAAGAAACCAGAAAATTGTATGCAGCAAATAAACCCTCAATATGCCTATTTTATAATCAAGGAGAAAATTTAAAAGGTGTTAGGGTAAAAAAAATAGAGAAATAGATAAAGAAGAAGAGATTAGAAGCAAGCCTGGAGGACAAAGGGGGATCATGCAAACTTTGGGAAACTGGTGTAGAAGATGGGGCAGGGTGGGAAAGAGAGAAGAAAGAAATATAAGGAAGAACAGAAGAAAACAACATCCACAAAGAAACTAGAAACCATGTTCACACTTGAATAAAAACAAGGTCAAACAATGAAGGAGAAAACAAAACCGAAAAGCAAGAGAAGAGAGAGAGAGTAGACAATGTGTGGCGACAGTGTCTGGATCCATGTTAATTTATCTCAGCAAGCCAGCAGTAGCTTTATGGTGGGATAGTGAATAATTTCAGTGAGCCTACACCTTTATATCTCCTGAAGTTCAGGCTGGTTTTTGGCTGTGAGGCTGGGATCAGACTTTTCAGCCTGAAGCCATCAGTACACCTTCCTTGGACTTGAACTCAGCTGGGAGCTGCTCGATGGACCCAACAGTTGTTCTGAGTTTTGAGCTCAGTTGGCCCTTCTTCAAGATGGTCTCTGCCAATTTCCCTCTCCTGTGTGACAACCAATGCCACAGCATTCACCACCAGCTAGTGTATTCCTTGATGTCCACTGGTCCCTTCCACTACTGCATCTCTTCTTGGAGGCCTCTGGGGTTGTTGCCATCAATGTGTGTCTGCAGATTTGAACCGCTCCTCTCATGCAGTGAGTCCCAACTCAGGGAGGACACCACTGGATACTTTCTTCTTCTTCGTTGAAGTTTCTCTCTTTGCTCTCCCCATGGATTTCAATTCTCACTTCAGATCCTTCCTGGGTTCAGGGGACCCACTTCTCTCCTCTTTCTCACGTTGCTATACTTCAGTGTGTGGATGTCAACTCTCAGAGAGGCTCTTTCTCTGCTGCTTACCGTTCTGACATCTTCACGGAATCCTGTAAAAGGTGTCAGAAGGAAATACTTAAAATAGGAAGCTGTATAGAATTTATACATTCCAGAAACAACCAGTGTGAAGACAGAGTATCTGATATAGAGGATAGAATAGTGAATTACAATAAAGAACTCAAAGAAACCAAAAAAGAAAATAAAAGAACAAGAGAAAACTTGTTAGCAGCTACTAGATGACAACAAAGAAACTAATCTAAGCCTAATCAGAGATAGAGAAAAGCTAGCAGACTGCACAGATGGATTAACCATCATGTCTACAGAAATTATTGAAGAAAATTCTCAAATATAAGAAAAAGTTTCAAAGTACAAGTAAATGATGTTTATAGGTCACAAAGCAATTATGATGAAAGAAGTTCACCAAGGCATATCCTCATTAAATTAGCAGATGTACAGCAAAAAAGCAAAATTTAAAGGCAGCCAGAGAAAAACAACAAATCACATATAAAGGTAAACTAATTAGAATCACTGAAGACTTCTCAGCACAAACCCTGAAGCCCAGAAGAGCCTAGAGTGAAGTATTTCAAGCTCTAAAAGCAAATAATTCTAACTCAACAAGACTATCCTTTAAAATAGATGGATAAATAAGGCATTTTCATGAAAAAGACTTGCTCAGAAGATATACGAGTGCTAAACTAGCTCTAGAGAAAATACTCAAGAATATTCTAGACAGAAACATAGGTTTGGACACACCTAAAACAGAGAGGAAACTGGGCAAGTCAGAGGATAAACAACAATAAAAAAAGGAAAATAAAACAAACAATATACCAACAGATAAAGGAGACAATAGTAGTAAACAACCAACACATCTCAGTAATATCTAGCAATGTAAATGGCCTCAACTCTCCAATCAAAAGACACAGACTGGAAGACTGGATAAAAAAATAGAACCTAACAGTCTGTTGCATTCAAGAAACCCATCTAATCCAAAAAGATATTCATAAACTTAAAATGAATGGATAGGAAACAATATTTCATGCACCAGGACCCTGAAAACAAGCAGGGGTGGCAGTTCTAATATCAGACACAATAAACTTCAAGTTAAAACAGATTAGAAGAGACAAGGTCACTACCTACTAGTTAAAGGAACAATCCAACCAGAAGAGATAATGTTGATAAATATATACGCACCAAACACTGTAACACCTACCTTCATAAAACAAATATTGCTGAAATTAAAAGGTCAAATAAACATTAATGCAATCATAGTAGAAGATTTTAACACCCGATTTTCTCAAAGAGACAGAACAACCCAACAAAAAGCTAATAAGGAAATTTCAGAGCTGAACCATACCCTAGAGCATATGAACTTAATAGATATACACAGAGTATTCTACCCTTCTATACCAGAATATACATTTTTTTTACCTGCACATGGTACTTTTTACAAAATATACCACATACTACTCCACAAAGGCTGCTTAAGTAACTATAAAAGTACTGAAATTACTCCATGCATGCTATCTGATCACCGTGCAATGAAAATAGGAATCAATGACAGAAGAAAATTTGGAAAAGGCAAAAGCTCCTGGAACATTAGCAACATTCTCCTACAAACCAATGGGTCATAGAAGAAATCAAAGAAGAAATTAAAAATTTCTGGAAGTTAATTATAATGACTGTACAACTTAATGAAACATTTGGGACACTTTGAAAGCAGTTCTAAAATTGCTCACATTAGGAAAATGGAACAAGCCCCAAAAAATAACCTTATGAAAAATCTTAAGATACTTGAGAAACATCAACAAACCAGCCCCAAACCAAAGCTAAGGAAAACAATTATAAAGATGAGACCAGAAATTAATGAAGTTGAAGCTAAAAAAACCATAAAACAAATCAGCAAAGTGAGTTGGTTCTTCAAAAGAATAAATAAAATAGATAAGCCCTTAGCAAGACTCATCAAGAGAATGACAGAAAAGACTAATACAAATGTAATTAGAAATGATAAAGGTGAAATCATAACAGACCCCATCAAAACCCACAAGATACTACTTTGAAAAATTATGTTTCAACAAATTAGCAAATTTTGAAGAAATGGACAAATTCCTAGACATATACCAACTGCCAAAGCTAACCCAAAAGGACGTAAATATACTTAATAAGTCAATCACAAGCAATGAAATTAACTCAGTAAGAAAGACTCCACCAACTAAAAAAGTCTAGGGCCTGATGAATTCACTGCTGGATTCTCTAAGACCATTACGAATGTTATACCACCAATACTCCTTAAGGTGTTTAAAGAAATTAAAAGAGATGGAGTGCCTCCAAATTCATTTATGGAAGCCACTATCACCCTAATCCCCAAATGAGATAAAAACCCAACTACAAAAGAAAACTATAGACGAATTTGTTTAATGAACATAGATGTAACAATCCTGAACAAGATATCAGCAAATAGAATGCGGTACATTATTAAAAACCTGATGCACCATGATCAAGTAGGCTTCATCTCAGAGATGCAAGATGGTTCACAGTACATAAGTTTCTATATGTAATACATCACAGAAACAGGAGCAATGTAAAAAATGCATGATCATATCAATAGAAGCAGAAAAGGCTTTTTCTTTTTTCTTTTTGTGGCACCAGAGATCAAACTCACAACCTCGTGCCTGCCAGACAGGCGCTTAAGCTACTGACCCCATCTCCCAGTCCTGGTTTTTTGAGGCAGGGTCGCACTGTGTAGCTCAGGTTGGCCTTGTGCTCCCATTGTAGCCCAAGCCGACCTCAAACTCACAACGCTCTTCCTACCTCAGCCTCCAGAGTGCTGGAATTAAAGGCGTGTGCCACCAGAGCCGGCTACAGAAAAGGCTTTTGACAAAATCCAACACCAGTTCGTGATAAAAACTCTGAAGAAAACAGGTATAGGAAGACCTTACCTGAATATGCTAAAGGTATCTATGACAAGCCAATAGCCCACATCATATTAAACAGGGAAAAACTAAAAGCATTTCCCCTACAATTGGGAACAAGACAGTGATGTCGTCTGTCACCTCTGCTATTCAACATAGTACTTGAAGCATCAGCCAGAGCAATTAGGCAAGAGAAAGAAATAAAAGGGATACATGCAGGAAAAGAAGAAGTAAAATTATTATTATTTGCGGATGACATGATACTTTACATGGAAGACTCAAAGAACTCCACCAAGAAACTTAGAATTAATAACCAATTTCAGTGAAGTAACAGTACACAAGACCAACACACAAAAATCATTGAATCACCAATGATAAATTATCAATGAACTGGATGAGAGGAAATTATGAAAATAATACGATTCACATTTGCTTCAAGAAAAATGAAATACTTAGCAATTAATCTAATCAAAAAAAGTGAAAAACCTCTCCAAAGAAAAGTATAGTACTCTGAAGGAGATTGAAGAGGATACCAGAAAATGCAAGATGTCTCTTGCTTCTGGGTAAGCAGAATCAATATTGTCAAAATGCCCATAGTTCCAAAACTGCTATAAAGCATCCTTTATAGATCTAGAGAAAACAATCCTAAATTTCACATGGAACCAGAAAAAACCCTGAATAGCAAAGATAGTTTTGCACAATAAGAGCAGAGCTGGTGGCATAGCAATATCGAATTTCAAGCTATACTACAGAGCAATACAGATAAAAATGGGGCGATACTAGAACAAAACCAGACACATGGATCAATGAAAGAGAATTGAAGATACAGAAACCTCCCCAGAGAGATTCAACTATTTGCACTTTGACAAAGGGTCCAAAAGAATATGTTGGAGGAAAGATAGCCCATTCAACAAGTGGTCCTGGGAAAACTTTGTGGAAGAATGAAACTGGACCCTTATCTCCTACCATATACTAAATTAAAATCAAAATTGATCAAAGATCTAAGTATTACAACAGAAACATAAAACCTTCTGAAAGACAAAATAGGTAAAACACTTGAAGACACAGGAGCGGGAAAAGATTTTCTAACAAAATATCAATTGCATAGGAAATAACAGCAGGAACCAACAAATGGGATTATATCAGACTAAAAAGGTTCTGTGCAGTAAATGATTCAATCAATAAAGACACACAGAATGGAAAACGTTTTTGCCAGCTACTTATCAGACAGAGGACCAGTAACTAGAATATACAAAAAACTAAAAAAAAACCCTCCTAAAATTAAAGACCCAGTAAAGGAATGGGCTAGAGAAATGAACAGACACTTCACAGAGGAAAAAATATGAATGGCCAACAAATACATGAAAAAGTGTTCAACATCTCTGGCCATTAAAGAAATGTAAGTTAAAAGAACTCCCAGGTTTCATCTTACTCTGGGAAGACTGGCAATCGTTAGGAAATTGAACAGTAACAAATGCTGTCAGTGTTGTGGTGAAAAAGAAACACTCCTACATTGTTGGTGGGAATGCAAACTAGTAAAATCATTACGGAAATCAGTATGGAGATTTCTCAAAGAATTGAAATTAGAAATTCCATATGATCCAGCTATCCCGTGCTTAAATCATCATACAACAGTGATACTTGCGCACTAGTGTTTATAGCAGCATAATTTGCAATAGCTAAATTCTGGAAGTGGAGTATATACTCATCAACAGGTGACTGAATAAACAAAATATGGCATGTATATATAGTGGAATAATACTTGGCTATGAAGAATGACAAATTTGGGGCATTTGAAGGAAAACGGATGCACCTGGAAAACATAATGTTGAGTGAAATAAATCAGCTACACAAGCTTGATTACCATATGGTATCCCTCATTTGAGTAAGGCAAAGTACCTATCCAGGAGCAAGGGACATCGTTCCCCTCGGGATTGAACCCAGGGCCTTGTGCATGCTAAGTATGTGCTTTACCACTGAGCTACACCTCCATCCCCTAATACTAATGCTTAGACTTAATAATTACAATACCTTCACCAATTTGGTTTTAGAATTCTTACTTTCTTGAAAACTATGGGTTTGAAGAGCAGTGTCAGGTTTTATTTTTGTGATATGTTACTCACAGTTAATTACCAATCAAAAGTTGTTATTAAACAATTTGCCATGACACAAAAGAACTCCAAATTTGAGTGTGTTTCTCAGCATTGGCTATCACTTTGTTTTTCTTTAATTTCATTTTCTGTATTAACACTAGGGGGCAATAGTGCACCAGATAGGAGCTAATATACCATATGCTTATGTTTTTGGCTAAAGCAAGTCGTATGACTGTATCTATTTGAATTTATACTTTATGGCTATACCAGTTATTTATTTTTAATTAAGAAATTTTGTTAGTGCACATTTGCATATACTTAACTTTAATATGGTAGGGAAGTATAACCTTGTATAAACCTGGGACCAAAAAACCAAATATATTTGGTAAACAAAAACAATGAAACCAGAATCTCTTTAAAACTTTGGCTCTCCATTTCTGCCCTAGGACTTTAGGGTTAGGGTTTTTTCTCATATTACGTACTATCTTTTCACATTGTATAATTGAATTTATTATTATTTCTACCTAACTCACAGGAATGTAAAATCCACAAGGGCAAAGTTTTTGTTTTTGTTGTTTTTTGTCTGTAATTGCTCTATTCTCTATTTAAATTGATTTGAGTGATGCTTGTCTCATAGTAGACATTCAGTAAATATATACTGCATGAGTGAATAACTAATTGATCATATAGCATTTTCTTCTTATACAACTAGCTTACCATATACCCTGTCTATGGATAGAGTGATGGTGACATGGATTGAAGAAATTACTTTCTGTGGTTAATTAAAATTGTGCCATCTAGGAAAGTCTTTGTTACTTAGAATATCTTAGTGAGATAATGAGTTATTATTGTAAACCTAGGCATTTCTAAAACATCATGTTAATAAACAGATTTATAATATTGTTTATTGCATTTCTTTGCAGGTGGAGTCGTAAACACAATGTTTTTTTTAAAAAATATTTTATTAATCATAAAAGACAAGGCAAAAGAGAATCCCCCATACTTGCTACATTGCCTGCTGTAAAGAGATGCTTGGGTTGCTGACCAGAGGCCTGGCCAAATCTACAAAACAAAAGTTGGTTGATGTTCCTTGGTTGCTATCAATCCAGCCAGACCTCTGAAACAGCAGGTTGCTTATGGTGGTGGTGGTGGGGGTAGTGTTTGTCCCTGATTCCAAGCCCGCGCTCTGGTGCCGCTCAGGCCAGGCGGGGGCCCGCGAGGGGCCCTTCTTGTTCTCCTCCAAGGTCCTGTGCTCAGGGCCCTGGAAGGCAGTCCATATTGTGTCCTGATCGGTGCCTGCACCGCTTGGCCGGGCGGGGGCCCCGTGAGGGGCCCTTCTTCATAAACACAATGTTAAACATAATAAAAAGTAATTTACTTTTTCTTCTTAATGCTTTTTCTTTTATTACATATTAATTTCATTTTATTGCATATGAATTTTACAAAATATTGGGTTTCAAACTATATTTTGATCATGTCTCTCACCTTCCCTGATACTCCGCCCACATATTCCTTTCCTCCTAGCTAATTAAAGTCTCCTTTACTTTCATCTTTTTTAGATTTCACGTAAAGCATGCACTACTTGTCTTTCTGAATTTGGCTTATTATGCTTAACATCAACTCCAGTTCTGTCCATTTTCTTGCAAATGACAACATTTCATTCTTTTTTATAGCTCGATAATTCTCCATGGTGTATATACCCCACGTTTCCTTTGCCCATTCATCTGTTGATGGGTGGCTGTGCTGGCTTCGTTCTTGGCTCTTGTGAAGTGGGTTGCACTATACATGGGTGTGCAGGTCTGCCTAGAATACACCCATTTTAATTACTTTGGGTGTATACCAAGGAGCAGGAGAGTTAGATCAAATGGCAGGTCTGGTTTTAGGGTTCCAACGAGCCTCTATACTGATTTCCATTCCCACCAGTAGTGCTGAAAGGCTCCTTTTCCCAACATCCTTGCTAGCACTTTTTTTTTCAGTACTGGTGATTGGAACCAGGGCCTTTACACTGAGTTGTACCCCCAGTCCTTTTTTTATCTTTATCTTGAGACAAGATCTTACTAAGTTGTCAGGCTGTGCCTGAACTTATGATCCTTCTGTATCAGCCTCCCAGAGTGCTGGGATCCCAGGCATGACTGATCACACCTGGCTAATTTTTTGTGTTCTTGATGATAGCCGTTCTTACTGGGGTGAGATGGAATTTCAGTGTAGTTTTGATTTGCATTTCCTTAATAGCTAAAGATATTTTGCAACTTTTAAAAATATATTTATTGGCCCTTTTACTTCTTTTGAGAAGTGTCTGTTCAATATGTTTGCCTATTTATTGATTGGGCTATTTGATCTTTTGAATTGTTTTTATATTCACCACTGCTGGTCTATACTATATTGAAGTATGATTTTTCAGTACCTAGTTTCTTTAGAGTTTTATCCTGAAAGAGAAAAAGCCTTATGTATTGTTTGTGTCTTGAAGCTGTAGTTTTTCTTAAAAGTACCATTTAAAAAAGTCTTGATTTCCTTGTCTCCTTCTATCTTAGTTTTATTTCTCCTATCCCACCTCAGTACCACTGTGAGATATGGTTGATGCTACAGTGAATTTCTTCTGTAAAGCTGGCTTGCCATGTGGGAAGAGTCACTTTCAGAGTATGACCTCATGCTGGATTTGCAACTTACGATAACCATGGTATTTCCTGGGGCTGCTGCAACTGGTTCACTCCTTATCACCGGGGCTCTTCTTTAGATTTCCTTGTGCTTACTGTGTCAAGTCCCTGCCCACCTCCAAGCTAGGGTTGACATTCTGGATTGTTTTGTTCCTTTCTCTACATTGTCTTCAGAAACTAGTTTTCCCATGATTTTTAGCTTTCCTGTTGACTCTAGGTTCCCAGAGCTCTTCTCTTTCTCTTTACTTTTGTTCCAACTGTCTCAGTTCCAGATCCTGGACAGCCTATGAACTGCTGCCTGCTTCTATTTCATCATCTTTTCCTCTTCCTATTTTACCTTTTCATTGTCACTGTGATGGTGGTAGAGATTAAGCCCAGGGCCTTGTGAATGCAAAGCCAGGGTTGTACCATGAGCTACCGCTCCAGCCCCCATTCACTTTAAATGTATACTGTTGTGGGTTAGATGTTGAGATCGATGCTGTGATGCAAGGGTACGTGGAAAGATGTACTATTACATAATTGAGGTCTCTGGGGAGGAAAGGGCAGGCCACTCAACCAGGCCTAGAATGACTTGAAAGGACTAAGGTATGCCATGGTCTGCGCTTGAATTGCAATTTAGGTCTGGGGCTGGACCGAAGGATAGAGCTCAGAATTTCTTACCTGCTTATCCAGGTGTGGGGCACTGGGGAAAATGTGTGTGTTTGTGTGTGTGAGTGTGTGTGTGTGTGTGTGTATTTAAATGCTGTCAGCAAGTTGAGATGTGGTACGTTCCTATAGTCTCAGCTTCTTTGGAGCATGAGGTGGGAATATTGCTTGAGGCTATGAGTTTGAGACCCATTGGGCAATTTAGGAAGAGGTTGTCTTAAAAAACAAGAAAGCTGTCAGCAAACAAAACAATGGAGTTAAACTCTTCATTACATATGTATTATTATTGTTAGTTACTGTTGCTTAACTTGTACTCGTAGGGTGATTTGCAAAGATTTGTTCATGAATCTCATGATACTGAAAGAATCTGCTATCACTTTCTATATGGGAAATGCCTGCACAGTGGACAACAAAGACAACCTCTCTCGTGTTCTCTGTAAGGGCCTGTGATTGTCTGACACTGTCTTTCCAACACTGCCTGGCAGGAATCTTAATGTGAAACTTGATAAAGAAATTGTTAAAAAAAAAAAAAGAGAGAGAAATTGTTTTGCTTCCTTGCAGGAGAGATCCTGCCTTACTTTAGCCTGGGAATAGGAGGGAAGATTGAGTTCAAACAAGTCTTTTGGAAACATCTTTTTCTGAGAGAGAAAGAATATGGGATGTGTGTGTGTGTGTGTGTGTGTGTGTGTAAATTTTCAAATTAAGACCATAGTCCACCTTAAATGATAACGTCTTAAATGGTGAGATTTTCTCAAATTAATGAACATGTGCACATGTATACATGCACACAATCCCTGTCTTGCATGCAACAGAGAGTCCTCATTGGTAATATGTACAACTTCATTCTCTGTCAAGCATCAACAGAAAAAGTAGACGCTTTAGTGGCTAGAAAAATACAGAAATTGGAGAGAAATTTTAGTTTTATTTCTCCATTTATTATCAATGGCAACTTGCAGGGAAACAGCTTAATGGTTAATATCTGTGCAGTTGACAAGGGTGTGTTTAAGTCTAGCATTTGGGGCCTGTGGCTGAGCAATTTAACTTCTTTAAGCATCCAGTTTTACATCCATGAAATGAGAGTGTTAAGTGTTGTGAAAGTTAAATGAGTAGGAGAAACATATATGCTAATATATATCAGCATAGTGCTTGGCACATTGAAACATGTATATGATATTAGCTGTTACAATCATAGTTTATTTTTACACTTTAAAGAATTCAACTCCCTTCCAAAAGCCTGACGACTTAAACATCAAGTTGACTTATATAAAATTGCCCTTTGTAGGTTGAAAATAATCACATTGTCGATTCTGTAAGGTTCAATCTAATGCTTGCTTCATGGGACAAATCCTATTTTGCAGCTCTTAAGAGAAACATTGGAAAGATGAGATTTTGATAACAGAAACCCAGATGGGGTCTCAGCTGCTGGGGACAGACAGAGAAGTCCCCGGGTGTTGAGTTTGTGCATTTTTGAATTCCCCACTGGCTGAGCATTTCTTCCATTTCATTATAATGCAGTTACTTGATTTAACATTTCCTGATTTAGATAAACTTTTACCATAAATTTGTGGAAAAGTCACACATTTCAGCATGTTGAGTGGGCTTATGTATTTGAAACAAAAATATGCCATTTTGGAAGCGATCATTAAGAATGGGAATGGGTTCGCTTGTAGTTAGCGTGGTGCTTCCAGTTGGCCAGGCAGCTCATTCGTGAGCCAGTAAGGTCGCCTGCTGAGTGAGTAGGGGAAAGAACTGGGAGTGAATTTGCATACTTCCATATATGATCTTCTTGTTAACAGTGGATAGCTGATTAATAACCGCAGAGAAAATAAAGATCCTGCTGGGTGGCCCTCAGGGAGCAATACCTAATTAGAAGAAACATCCCTTGCCAAACAGAGCTGCTGCCGGAGGGCTGATGAAAAACCTTGTGACACCAGGAGTTGGAATTTAGCCGAATTCCCATCACTTTCTCCTGTAATTTGACGGTGTGATTCACTGATGAGAAAAGTGACTCTTTGGCGGTAAATCCTCCCACGCCTGAGCCTCTCAAAAGCTGACTCCTTTTGCATTCACCTTTCTTTTGGAGATCTGTGATTAAGGTAACCTCTCCGACTTCATTTTTATGATTATGGTGAATTAGAAAATTAGTGACAATTAAATTGGTTATGGGAGAGACTGGAGACACACGGCCTGTCAAGACATAGTTATTATATTCTGTAGCACTTAATATGACCCTGTTGAGATTTTGGCTCCCCCAGCTTCTAGGCTGGGCAGAATTTAGTTCTGCTTCCTACCACAAGATCAAAGAAGAGCTGAAATTTGTCTTGACAGACAACTGCTCAAGCCTGTCAGAAATGTTTGATGGCAATGGATCATACCCCCATCTCAAATTCTTCCTTAAGGACATTATATGATTAATCCATGATAAATTTTGTAATAAAGATAAACAAAAGGGGGAAGAAACAGACCACAGGGCAGGGCATGGTGGTGCCTGCCTCTAATCTTAGTACTGTGGGAGGCCTACAGGAGAATGGCAAGTTCAAGCCCAGCCTGGACAACTAAGTGAATTAGTGAGACCCTGTCTCAAAATAAAAAATAAAAAAGGGTTGGGGATGTAGTTCCATGCAAAACCCTGAGTTCAGTATCCAGTACTGCAGAACAACAGTGAAAACAGACAACAGATCACCCACAACCCTCTACCACTCAGAGGCAGCCATTAGTACCTTGGTGTACATCGAGACCTTGAGTGGAAAGATTTAATCCAGTGCAGATTAAATTCATTAGAAGGACATTTCATTAGAAGGACATTTCATTAGAAGGCTTTCATTAGAAAGGCATTTTCTCTGTGGAATAGAGCACAAGGCTTTCATTAGAAGGACATTATCTCTGTGAACTAGAACAAAAGAGATGGATGTGGTTGCCAATGAAGAATTAGTGGTTGAAATATATGGAGAATGATGTGGCACTTGA